>BJCN01176687.1:0-15668 GCA_018326445.1 Flaveria brownii
GATTTAAGATGGTGAGATCTTACAATCAAGAGCCTGGAAAGCTCTGATACCAATTGCAGGACCGGTTAAGAGAGGTCAATACAATCAGTCTCATAATAAGGAGGGTGTTACGACACCTAAAAGTTCAAATAGGGAACTGGATTTAAGAACAACATGCAAAGAATACAAGTAAACAATGACACAGAACTCAAGAACAATGTATATGGTTTTCAAGAATGTTGTATATTAATCTCAAGTTCTTTTGCAAGTGTTACAATGCATAAATATGATACAAGACCCTGGGATACTTTATACTACACTCTACAACCGACTATACTTGGAAAGCCAGTTGGAATATTGAAAGACAACAAAATCAATATAGAGTCAAAAGGCAGATTTGCCTTTTGACAGGTGACTATGACGTGCCATAGCTCATATCCTAATATATTACAAAAAAGATAAAAGTACATAAAGTAGAAAGTTACAGACTCAAGACCTTAATGTACAGTTGCAAAAGCATGGACCTTTTTACCAACTCATGCAAGTTGGTGAGTATTCAGAATTGCAGTGGAAAGTGGTTTAACTTTATGCAAAAGTACCTCCGAGAAAAGCATGTTCTCCTCTGTCTTTGGAAGAAATCAGTCTTCACTTCATTTGGCTTCGGAAGACTTTGTCTTTGAAGCTTCGGAAGACTTCATCTTTTGGCTTCAGAACATTTGGTCTTTGGCTTCGGAAGATTTTACACTTAGAGTATTTCTTATGCATAGTGTAAAAATTCTGAAGCAAGTTCTACCTTGTACTAAGTGCATGCATGCAGGAAGCCTTGGGATGCTTTGGTTGCTTCATCCTTCTTATATAACCTTACAACTACACAGATGTTTTTGCTCCTGTAGCAAGACTTGAAGCTGTAAGAATATTCATTGCTTTTGCTGCGTCAAAGGATTTCATGATCTTCCAACTTGATATCAAGTGTGCTTTTCTATATGGGGTGATAGATGAATAAGTGTATGTCTATCAACCACCTTGCTTTGTAGATCCTAATCATCCTGATTATGTCTTCAAGCTTGACAAAGCTCTTTATGGACCGCATCAAACACCAAGGAAATAGTATGAAACAGTGTCATAGTACCTTTTTCAAGATGGTTATAAAAGAGGTACTTTTTATAACACACTCTTCATCAAAAGAATAGGGAATGATTTAATGTTGGTTCAAGTTTATATTAATGACATCATCTTTGAGTCAAGTAATGATAAACTCTACAAGAGTTTGAGAAGCTTATGAAGAATAGGTTTGAAATGAGTGCCATGGTGGAACTCAATTTCTTTCTAGCAATTCAAGTGAAGCAAGTTGACAATGGCATCTTCATAAACCAATCAAAGTATGTACAAGACATACTAACCTGATTTCATCTAAGTGATTGTAAGGTTGCTAAGACTCTCATAGCTAGAAACCACTCCCTAGGACCCAATCTTGAGGGGGAGTGTGTGGATGAATATCAATATAGGGATATGATTGGGTCTTTTATATACCTAACAGCTGACGGGTCTGATCATGTTTGCTACATGCATATGTGCAAGATATCAAGCCAACCCCAAGATGTCACACCTAGTTGTTGTCAAGAGGATTCTTAGATATCTTAAAGGAACTCCTAAACTGGGACTTTAGTATCTAAACAATTCTGACTTCAATCTGTATCCATATACAGATAGTGACTATGGTGGCTGCAATATGACTGGCAATTCTATATCTGGGGGATGTCAGCTCCCTGGGCGAAGGATAGTCTCATGGCGATGCAAGAAGCAATCCTATGTATTTGCATCAAATGCTAAAGTTGAAACGTTGTTGTTGTAAGTTGTTATGCTCGAGTGCTTTGAAGTTAGAATCCGAATCTAGATTATGGATTCAACTTCAAGAAGACTCCTATCCACATAGACAACAATAATGCTATCCCAATCATAGAGAAACCATTGCAGCACTCAAAGACAAAGCAGATCAATATCATGTATCATTTGATCAGTGATAATTTTGAAAAAGGTTTGATTAAACTGGTTAAAATTAACACAAATGAACAAAATGTTGATTTGTTCACAAATGCATTTGATGAACAAAGATTTAAATATCTTATATTAGCTATTTGGATAATTAACTTTGAGTATATTTTCTTAAATTTATTTCAAATTTTTTAGAAGGTGTCTTTTGTTTTCTAATTTATCACTTACATAAGCCTTGTTTATCTTGGAAGAAATTTTTCCAAAGTCTATATCCCTTAGAATTTCATCAAGAAGTAGGGACAAATTTTCTCTCGGAAGAAATTGAATTATCTTTGAAAGAAAAATATATTCTTAAAACTAATAACTACTTACTAAGGGATTTAACTTCAGAAGAACTTCTAAATATCTTTTAAAGCTTAAGTATTTTTTTAAGTACATATATGTTTTGAAAGACAACTCTATTTCAAAAACAATTAAGTCTTGGAAGTTATATTTTTTTCTTGAGAAGGAAGTCTTTTGCCTCAACGCAGGGGAGGATAGTTTTCATCACTCCAGCAACTATAAACCAACACCTGCAGCTAGATGATGGAAAAAATGAGTTCTACTTCACCAAGGATGCAGTTAATGGATCATTTTAAGAGATGGGCTATGAAGGTGACTAGTTAGTAAGAACCTTCATGAAGGGAAATGTCTTTTCATAGTGAAAACACCTCCTCCATGTGGTCATGCACTCACTATCCAATAAGCATAAAGGGTGGGACCAAGTTCCATAAAATCTTTCCTACATAGTCCATAGAGTGGTCCAGGTGATCAAGTTCAGGTACTCTTAATTTGTATATAAAAATTTACTTGCAAACTTAGATTCCCTTGAATACTACATGTTCCTAAGATACTTACAACACATTCTCAACTGTGAACTAGGCTCACAGTTAACAACAACAAGTAATATTCTGAAGCTGGGACAGATGAAGCACGACATCTTTAAAATAATGAGGAAAACCACAGTTGGTTTTTCCGGGGTAGAAACAGCCCTTGTTACAAAAATGTTAGAGCAACCTGCTCAAGATGAAGACTTGGCAATCCTAGCCAATTTTGAACCCACACCTTCTTCACCACCACCTACACAACCTCAAATCACCATCACCTATACCAGAAAATCCAAACAAAACCCTGCTTAGTCTATTCAGATTGAGCAGGCCCTTGTATACTCATAAATATAGGAGCAAGTAGAAACAAGAGCTCCTACTTCTCCTGAGGAGCAAACCACTCCCATTCCTTTTAGTATAAGTTATGAGGCTCCTCATGCTTAGCCTGATGAGCTCACAACCCCAGCCTTAAGCCATCATCTTGAATCTCAATACTTAGATGATCAGCCTTCAGGAGAAAGCTACCATCCCCAGCTTTTAGATATTAACCAAACAATTCCTAAGCTTGAATTCTATGATGATGAAAACATAGGAATCAATGAGTACCATGAATCTCTGTACTCTTCCCCTACTCAAGGAGAGATGAGTGCTCCTGACCACACCATGTCCAGCCTACATCATCAACCCATGACTAAGGTGGACCTCTTTGAACATGTTCAAGAGGTCAATGTGAAAGAGATTCTCACTTTTTCAAGTGTTACATCATTCAAACCTTAACTATGGCTACCCAGCTTCTTGGCACTTCTTATGAAGCGGTCACATAGAAAGGGAAATCCAGAGACCAAGAACAAATATCTGGTGGTGAGAGGGATGAATTTGGTTATGTACTCTTATTCCCCTATGATTCTTCTGATGAAGATGAGGGCAGCATGAAAAAATGGTGCAAAAATTGATAGATACGTGCACATACATTGTTTCAAAGGTTAGTTACCTGAAATCTCAGGTGGCTACCTTACAAAGGCAGGTGCTTAATTAACTACTTGAGATCACTGATCTCAATGGTAGGCTACGTGAGAGGCCTGCCAGGCATGCTCAACCATGGAAACATGAACCTATGGATGTAATAGACCTAACCTCCAGCTCACTTGTGTAAGTATGTGATGCTACCAAAAGGGGGAGAAAGTCACTACAACCATAGAACATGGGAGCACTTCCTAGAGAATGGACATTAAGGATTCACCACCCTCACTTGCAACTATCCAATCTTAGCAACCTCCTCTGGCCCACATCAATATGGATACGATCTTTGAAAGCTTATTTAAGGAGGGTTCTGTTCCAAGGACCATGTCACCTCTATCCCATCCTTTTGAAAATCAAATCATAGAATAGAGGTATGACATTGATAGAAGGGCCCTGGTGCTTTCAAGATTCCAGGGTCAATAATAATCTTCAATATCTACACCCTTACATTCTATGAAAACTTCCCTCTTGCAATCCTATCACTTGTCAACCCAAGTCAAAATAAAGAAGCTGGCTGATTAGCAGAGAGGATTCAAATAAGGGTGTTTGGGGAGTTTAATATAAGAACAAGCATGTATAAACAATACCTAGTAAGGAAAACAATTGGTCAACCAGATACCGAATTGGACCCTAAGCTAAGCTTTGAAGAAGAAACTCAGTTGAAGGCCTAGTTGTGGAATCTATGAACCGTGATATCCTACTACTTCAGAACCTCCAACTCCTAATGATACACCAGTTGATGAAGGTGTCCCATAGCCTTCCCATGGCCAGAGCTCAAGTGAAGAACAAGTTCAAGAAGGCCAAAGCTCTCTCCTCCCTTAGTCATACAAGCCAGTGACTGACAAAGGAAAGAAAGTTCTAACTAAAAAGGAGATTAAGTAGGATAAAAAGGTGAGGAAGAAGAAGGCAAGGGAAGAAGGACAGAGAGAGACTCCAAGTTTCATGCAGGCTTAATCAGGGTTGCCCAAAGGCCAAACACTCAAGAAGATGAGTTAAGGGAAACCAGATTAAACTAGTTAGGAACTAGCTACTACAATATTGATGATGTAATCTCTCTTCCCTTGGATGAATTAAATGAACTGGCAGACACAAAGGTGTTTAGAGAGAAGAATAAGGCTAAGGATGCTGCTTTGCTTCTCAAAATCAAAGAAGAAAGAGAGAAAAGAAAATTGTATCAAGCTCCTGTCCTCTACTAAGTTCAAGAGACCGTTGAGGTAGAAACTATGGTTGTAGAAGAAGAAAATCAAGTAGATAAATAAAAGGATAAACAGAACATGATCAACTACTTAAGTGCCATAGTTTTCTACCAGATAGAAGCTTTACTCCCTCTATCTTATGATTACATAGAGTTTGAGTATCTTAAGCAGTTTTGAACAAGAATCTATTAAATAAAGAAAAGGAGCTAAGAGAAAGATGAGGGAGGAAGCTCCAAAATCAAGGGCTAACATGAAAGCTAACAATAAGAAGTCTGAAGACAGACAAAAGATGGTGAGCATCTTGAAGCTGTATGGGTTCTTAAGAAGGAGGCTTGGTCCCATGTCTCTATCAATAAATGATGAGTACATCGGGGTAATCAAGCAGAAGATCAAGAGGGGTGAGCTTCAAGACTTGTGTTCTCTACCAAGTCAAGTTACACCTAAAGCTAAGGTTAAGGTCGAACCCAACTAGATAACAGAACCAAGACCTATTGCTGATCTATAGCTAGCTTCATCCTCTAACCCACATCAAGGTCATGAACCTTCTTTTGAACATGTGAAGGGGAAGGACCAAACTAAGAAGGAAAAGGAAAGAAAACATGATCAAGACCAACCTTATATGTAAAGCCTCTAGCTACTCAGAGACCCATCATGTCTTGGGTGTATTCACTAAACCTAAACAGATGGTATATCACAAAAGATCAAGTAGGTCAACAAGTATTCTCCTAGTTAAGCATATTTAACCTGCTTGAGCATGATCTCTTGGACATGAGGAGATACTACGAAAGCTTGAAGAATCCAGATCGGCTTATTAAGAGAGGAATGGATCTGATTATGATGATGGTTATAAACAAGTAGAAGATCTAACTTCATAGTACTCTTTAAGTTTTGGTAGAATTGGCCAAGAGGAGTTTGTAAGTTCAAGAAGTTTATCTTAGAGGCTGATGCTAACCAAAGATCTCTCAACATGGAGTGATTTGGAAATGGTGTATTATATTAAAAAGAATATAATGATTATAGACTAGATTGATTTGGAAAACTAGTGTGTCAATCTAGAATTCAGGTTTAATAAATGATTTTAAAATAAAGTAATTAATTTATTTGACTTCACTAAATAAAATATATTAAATAGATTAAATGATTAAATTTAAAAATAATAATAAATAATTAGTGAAATTGAATTATTAAGTAATTTGTTAAATAAAGTTTGAATATGAAAGTGTGAAGATTGATAGGAGAATCATGCTTGCTAAGATTAAGAATATAGTTTGGAATAACAGATGCGATTGTAATTGGTGTTCAAGAATGTGAACGGTTTTAACGGGAAGACATTCGAAAAGATTGTTAAGAACTTTTTGAGAATTGAATGATGAGTTTTATAATTCTAGAAAACAAAAATCAAAGTTAGAATATTTCAAAATAACAATGAGATATTTTGAGTGAAATGTTTGGTTCGCAAACCAAAATAAATACGTTGACTTATCAAAGTATTAGGTCAACCACAATCTTAATAAAGGCATGCGTAGCTATAAGCGGACACTCACTCCAAGAGTTCCCAGGTAAGGTAAATGGACTAGGTTGATTTTGATTTATATGAATACCTTGCGTAAACCGACCACCTCGACATACTGGCATCCCACTCTTCCAACATTATATGTTTTCAGTCTGGGATACTGACTTTGACGGGATTTGAAAACCATAAATAACAATCCAAAATTTGATTTTTTGAGAAACAACTGATTTAGGCACAATGCCGTAGAACGTGAATTGAGAATGGTGTGTGCATTGATTGAAGCAATGTATAAGAATAATCACATAAAAAATATGACCTATAATAATGTCCAAACATATAAGGAACATAAAATCTTGACTAAGCATATAAAATACATGAATAGACTCGTGTGTAAGGAACTTAGTTATAGTCTTGGTAATTTCATTTCTAATAACCTAATTTTTTATAACCATGGCTTTGACACTAATTTGTTACACCCCGACCCATGGCGGAATCATCGGGGCGGTCGAATGTTAATCGATCGGTCATAGCACATGGTAATAATTGCGTTGAAATAATATTAAATGTCATTTTCATTGATTAATATTTATAAAATAATGTATTACAATCAAATAATAGTTCAAACAAAGATAATGAAATTGTCTTTAATTTTAACTAAAACCAAGCCCTAAGTGTGCATATAGAAGTCCATTAATCTGCATTTTCTAAAATCATGTTATAAAGTAATGAGTTAGCTAAATAATTGGTTGTGAGTAAACACAGGTTTGAATACATATATAGACTGACTAAAATAATTGAAAACAATTCAATTCACATGGGAATGTCAAGGCTTATAAGTGCAATAGTGTAACATAAAATACAAACCAATAAAATAAAACTTAAATGAATTGACTCGGTACGCAACCGAAACCTTATAGAATGTATGATTCTGGTTTCAACCACCACGCGAATAAGAAAATGTGATGAGTTTGTCAAACCAATAGATCTATAATTGCTAGCATGCTTGTATGAATTAATGATTGCGTTAATATCAAGTTTATCTAACTATGCACATATAATAACAAAGATGTCTTGAATTGAATTTAGAATGAAATAATAAAATATTAATAATTAAATATTGAATCACATGATTTTTTTAAAATATAAAACATTTAAAAATAGGCTACGAATACTAACATTGACAATTAAATGAAATTATGATAGTGAATAGCTACAATAGACACCAAAATCCTCACAAGTCAACATAAGGAATGGTGTCTTAGATTAAAAATAATATAATGACTATAAACCAGATTGATTTAGAAAACTAGAGTTTCAGTTTAGACTCGGGTTTTTCACAAATGATTTTAAAACAGTTTAATTAATTTATTGGACTTGACTAAATAAAATATAATAAATCGATTAAATGATTAAGATTATAAATAATAATAAATAATTAGTGAAATTGAAATAATTTATCAAATAAAGTTTGAATATTAAAGTGTGGTAGAAAGAAATAAATAGTTTAATAATTAGCTATTTAAAACTTGGTCAAAGAAGTAATAAATTAAATGATAAATTATTTAAATGATTTTTAAAATATTGATTTAAGATATTTTGAAATAATCTAATTTGGATTTATTTTTATAAAGTTTTTAAACTTATAAATAAATTTTGTAATATTTGAAATCTTTAAGAAAATATAAGAATATGAAGTTAAAAATTTGCAAATTTCAAAACTAAAAAATATTCTCTGAATAAATTTAGTTATCAAAATGATTTTTATTTTAGTTTAATAATGTAAAAGTAATTTCCGAATTTAATTTAAAAGAAAATTACTTGCTTACGGAAGGCTCAGTTCAAACCCGGATCCCTTTGAATGGTGACAATATTTTTTCTAGTGGGATAAGGGCCCATAATATGAAATAATTTTGATTGTAAATTCATACAAACATTAATAATTAAATATCCTAAATTCTCAAGAAACCTAGATTCTAAGTCGATCTGAATTAAACATGAGAACGAAACTTTTAACCAAATTAACGGAAGGGCTTTTGCTAAATAATAGATTTCGATTTTGTATGCATAATTGATTTAGCTTATTGATGCTAATTATTGAAAAATAAGAACAAGAATAGTGCAACCGATTGGAAACTTTGATTCTGAAATATGATGTTGTTTTGATGCAATTGACAACATGGGAAGCTGCAGTTGATGAGGCATATTAACCCTCACTCAATCTTAATTTAGAATGCTTCAAACGTGAATCTCGTCTGAGTTGCATGTTCAAGATACAGGTGATAATTGAAATTGATGTGAATTTGTATTGTGTACTCAATTGATGAACCAGACAGGTCCAAGGGGTCGATTCGGGAATTTGCCATTTGTTAAATAAGTTCAGGGGCGGACCCAACCACAATGGTTGGCGTTCACCCAACACAATGAAAAAAATTATACTCGTATATATGTTATATTTCTGACCTGACCCCAATAAATTTTGGTAACAACCCCTATGATTTTGAAAATATAAAATTATATAAATTTTTTATCACCAACGAACTAAAAAATATAAAAGTTAAAAGTTTTACAAACATAAATCGATACGTTGTAACAAAAAGTAACAAATATAAACTTATGAAAACATGATTTTGGACCATTATATTAAACTCATGAGTTTTAACTCATCAATTTATTATCTAATAAGCCAATACTTTTAACCTTAAAGCACAAAATTTTATTACCCAATATACATATAACCCATTAAATTAAAACACTAAAAAAACTTTTTTCTTAAACCACCAATGGAGTGGTGGACAAAAACATCGCAAACTCACAGATCGAAAGAGAGTGTTGGAGCACACCTTCCATTTTAAATTGTCAATTGTCTCTATGATGAAAAAATGAATAAGTCGGTAGGATATTAGCAAAAGTAACTTTATGTCATATTTGCAATAGCCAATGAAACTGACCAGACCCCATTGCACCAAAAGAGTTTATATTTTTACTATAGCTAATGGACCATCAAAAATTTATCTGAACCCCATAAAAAAGTTTCTGGGTCCGCCACCGAATAAGTTAGATTGAAACTGTTTCGATATCCACGAGTTTAATGTGAGGCTTGGCAGTTTCGGTTTTGATTCAAATATAATTACAGAATTTAAACATAATTACGAGTGGCTTTGACTTTGTACTAATAGTATGAACGTTTTTATTCGATTGATTGATTAATTTTATCATGAATCGTATTAAACAGTTTAAAAGATTTGAATGTGATTTCAGTTTTAGTTGAACACATCAATACCACAGTTATATCGATTTGGGGATAGGTCTTGGGCTCGAAACATGATCATGATCAAGGAAAACTGGTTCGATTTAGTTAATTGGTCAAAATAAAGGTTTCGATGGTTGCCGAAGATCGACCAAAGAAGCAGGTGTCGACAGGACGGGGCATGGGTTTTAAAAAAATTTTCAATTAACCCCTGAAGTCAAATGATTATTATTTTGAAAATTACAATATAACCCAAACTTTAGAAAACTTAAATAAATCATTCATTAGTTTATAAAACATTTATAAACTTTATATTTTTGTACAAAAATTGTAGATTCATTATTTATTTTAATTTGATAATTAAAACTCATAAATGATAACGAAACTTTATAACTTTATAATTTTTTTCCTATAAATTATAAAATTATTAATAATGATTAAATGATTTAATAAACCGAAATTTACGAATACAATTTATAATATTGATTAAGAAACACATTTATTGCTTTTGAATCATCAAAACAAATTAAGTTATTTAATAGTAAAATTTTTCGTTAGATGTGCTCCAAATTATATATATAAAACACATCAATTGCACATCAATTATCTAAGAAACTCTTACTAAAAATGATAATTTGATACTTAAATCGTTCATATTATGTTTTCAGGATTGGAAAAGACCAAGATGAACAAAAGGCGCTTAAAAATGAAGAAATTAAAGAAAACCAAGCTCCGGAATCCAACCATGGGTTCGTGCCTCATTAAGCACGTCCCCATGACCAGCCTAAAATACGCCCTCGTGCTTAAATTAGCACACCCCCGTGATTGGACATTCGACAGGACAAAAAGTATTGTTCCCAAAAAGTAGTCATGGGTGTGTGCCTCATGAGGCATGGGGGTGTGACTACCCCAAACACACGATCGTGCCTCATGAGGCATGAGGGCGTGCCCCGACAGCTTCTGAGCGTACGAGCCGTTCAACTTACGTAAGCATTGTACTACCACATGGTCGTGCTTTTTAGACACGGGGCCATGCTTAAACACTCTAGAAAGCATATAAATAGGACTTCATTTTCAACTTTGAAGGAGAGATTTTAGGATGTGAAGTGTTGGTGTTCCCTCTCGGGAACCCAGCCTTTGAAGGTCCATTCAACACTTAGAAGAAGCTCGGGATCATTTAACATCATCCACAGTGAATCACTGGTTTGATTGTTTTTATTTTACCGATAATTTCATTACTATCTTCTATCTTTGTTGTTATGTTCGAGTTCATTATGAGATAAACTTTATTTGCTATCCTAGTTTAGTGAACTTTATGTAACTTGTGATGAACTAATTGTGTGATTTATATTATGTTAATGGTATGGTGATCTTGGGAAAACTTTTGATGGGTAACATCTACATTTGAACGGAAGTTATAAACTTATAATTTATAATTGTGAATGTCATACAAGGTAGAAAAACATATGACTAACTTTTATTCACCAAACCAGTCTACATAAGAAATATATGGCTAATGAACTAGAATTGGGTATTAAAAATCATATCACCTTAAATTTCTGATCATTTACAGGTTCCTTTTTATTAGTCTGAGAAATCTATAGTAATTATTATGGTTTTTTAAAATTAATGGTATGTTAGAAAGGAACCTGATTAACTCTCTTTTGAACATTAAGTTATGTTTTCAAAAATCGTATGTCAAAAGGTTACAAAAGATTTACCTACATTACTAGAGGCTTTGATCTAAGCAGTAAATCTCAACCTGACGTGATCCTCATCATTACGGAGCGGATAGACGAGAGATCGCGCAACTCACATTTACAAACATTAACATAATTACTTTAATCAATATCTTTAACCACATCATAAATTCATCATAGTTATAAAAGTGTAATCTAAATTAGGATAAAAACCTTACTTCACTGAAAGAATCACGAAAATTCTCAATCTATCTTTATCTATCTTCATTTCCTAAATCAAAATTAATAGTCAATTATGAGGGTTGTTGAGTAGTCTTGGTGTATCCACGGATTGATACTCAGTTCTAACCAATACTATATTACCTCACAACAAGTATCCTTGCCTTTTATGTGTGTAGTTTAGTAACAGTAATAACCAATTAAAACCAAATCTGTGCAAAAAACCATTATCAAAATATATATACTTTTTACATTCATCAAGTTTTTGGTGCCGTTACCGGTGACACATGATAGTTTGAAAGACAATCCGATTTTTAGACTATTTTGTTTTACTTTGAAAAAAGAATTTAAAACAATTATTATAAAAAAAGAACAAGAATTCGATCCACATAATACTATCAAGGTTGAAAACAATGAGGGACTAAGCTTCAAAGTTAATGGTCATCGGTTAATTGCTAAATCGATGTACCAACTATGATTTTCTCAGAGCTGATAAACCTCCACCTAATTAAAAACTACGTGTGGCGAAGGGTGTAGCCAAGGACCCGTAACCAAAACATGGCTCTATCTTACTTTTAATCTATTTATTTTTATTTTCTTATGCGTGCTTAGGACTTTAACTTTATGTTTTAAATAATTTGGAAATGTTTTAGATTAATCCTGATGTTTTCTTTTGAGCTCATTCAAGGCGGCTGACTGGGTCCAAGAATGAGATTCTCTGTTGATGTGATTTCAACAAGGATCGAATATGATGACAGAGTCAATGATTATGTAGCGGAAATACAAAATCAAAGAATAATAAATGCTGAAAATATACTCATAAATGCTTTGTATATTGATTGGTGTACAAACAAGTTACAGATGGTGCTAGGGTTTTCACAATAGTGATATGACAACCTCAAAACCTCGTAACTTGAGTACTAGGTATCTTACAAATGAAAAACTTACATATGATGGATGTCCCGTTCTATTTATAGGCTGACATAGAGCCTGTACAAAAAAAATAAACTACCCTGATAAATACATCAAAATACTAGTCTAAGTACAAAAGTCTTCATCAGAATTTATGGTTGAACATCCGCATTAACTAATGCGGATGCCTTGGGCTTCATCAGCATTTCTTGTTTGTCTTCAGCATTAAATGATTGGTAATTAGCATTGACAAATGCAGATGAACAAACACTTGTCTGCATTTCTTGGTGTATCCGCATTAGTTAATGCGGAAGAACAAATGCTCGTCCACATTTGTCCTGTCTGTCCGTATTTTTACATATGGAAGAACAAATACTTGTCTGCATTTGTTCTTTGGTCATCCGCATATACAAATGTGGATAGCTAACACTTAGCCTTCTGAACTTTACCCGCATTTCTTCTTGGACTTGTGGGATTTTGCTAACAGAACAACCATCAACCACCACTTGAATTGGCATGTATGATTCTTTTAGAGTCTAACAATACTCTCCATAAGGATTATACAGCCTAAGTACTTCAAGATTTTGATGGTGGATGAGGTTGTAAAGATTCTATTGGATCTTCTGCAGGTTCTTGGACTAGTGATAATGGAGCTGTACCTGGGTCTGGGAGAGCTGGATCAAAATAGCCTTGATCATATTAGAAATTTTTGTTGCCTCTTTTATCCTGTCTCTACTCAGAACATGAATCTTCATTTGGCTCATAGCATGAACTTCTTCAATTGGCATCTTCCTCGGAGATACAGGTTCCCACACAACAAAGAGGATAACCCATGTCTATGAATCAGGAGAGATCCATCAGCATCTACTTTAAGCTTTACAATGCTTCCCAGGCTAAGAGGCGTCTTCTTCTTCTTTCTATACTCTCTATTGAGCTTAATCCTTTCATATGCCATCTTCAAAATCTTAATGCACTTTAGGAAGAAATACATGTCATCCTCGCCAAGATTATTGTTCATTTCTCTAAAATGTCTAGAGAAGATGTAGTGGATATAAGATTCATCAAGAAGTCTCACTTCATATCCACTAAATAGACAGATTTCAGCCCCCTCTTTTCCTCCTCGCTTCCTTTCAATTACCATCTCATAAGTTTTTTCATCATAATAAACATTTGAGATTAGTATGGAAGTGTAGGTGCCAGCCACCATCTTTCTCTTTAATGATTCAGTTGGTTTTACATTCACTTCGGGAAATACCAACTCTTCAGTCCTCTTTGCTTTTCTTTTCTTGTCTATGGGATTTTGGAATGTTTTGTCTTTCCTCAAGCAAATTGCTTTTAATAAGTCGAAGTTCTTGGTTCTTTTGAAGATCTTTAGAATCTTTTCAAACTCATATCCCCTATGCATTGCATGACGATTGATAAGCTCAAGTTCTGCAGTTCCTTGAGATCATGAATCTGTAGGGAGTTCACCATAGTAGAGTACTCTGTGAAGAATTGCAACAACCCTAAGATCCTTTTGATCATGTACATATTCCAGTCACTGTCATACTTTCAGGCAATGATCTTTACATCAGTCTTTCCCTTTGGAGCAGACACACCCTGTATCATCTCTGAAGTGGTCAACCCCTCTTGAAGTTTTAGTTGAGAGGGTTTAATGAACCATTCAAGATTTCTGTTGAGGATAGGTGCCAAGACATCATGGTCTTTGGTTGTGAGCTGCACATCTTGAGCAAACAACTTAGATCTGGGTTTTCTTCCTACAACCTCTTCTTCTATCTTTTTCATCCTGTCTTTCTCTTCATTTATCATTTGAAGGATTGCAGCTCTAAGTGAGTTTGTCTTCATACTGCCCAGTCTTCTTTTTGTGTACCCTTGTTTGGAAAGGTAATCATTCATTTCCCTATCAGTCATGACATAAGGATCAGGATATGGATCTTGAGGAGCTTCAGATTGTCTGGTGACTGGAGTGGAGAATGTGATGGGAATTTGACTGATTATCTTTCATATTTAGTCACATGGATGGGATCAAGAAGTTGATTCATTTTTGTTACTTCTTCCACCATTGACTCATAAGTCATCCCAAATACTTTATCAGCATCATACCCGTGTTTGATCAGAAACATGGCATTGATCGTTAAATCATCAATTTGTGCCTTTTCTACCATCTCTTCAATTGACGATTCCACCTTCATTGGATTGTCTTTAATCACAGGCTCATCAACTTGGTATCTTCCTTCTATTTCTCCTTCTTCCAAATCAATAATATCAATCATCTCTTTCAATTATGCCTCAGCCCTTTCATGCTCTTCAAGAAATTCAGCTATTGCAGCTAAACTCCTTGGTTCATCTTTTTGCATTTTCTTCACATGCTCCTCTTCCTCTACAGGCCGTTTTCCCTTAGCCTTCTTAGACATTTCCTTTCTCTTCCTTGAGTAAATGTGCACATAAGTTCTGGATGAGGATGGCATAGAGGTTTCACCTGTTGTTGGTGTTGGTTCTTCTTATTACTTTGCAACAGCTTCTTCTTTTTCTTTCATCTCTTCACATAATTTTCTGATGAGTTCTTTTTGTTCTTCAGAAAGGGTGACTGCAGGAACAATTTGCATAGTCAACTCTCTCTCCAAAGGAACTAGAGATTAAGGAATCACCACTATGTGTTCTACTGGAGGTCTTGGATCCCTTACAAATCCCTTACAATTTGCATAGTTGTCAAGCTCTTTGATGAGATCTCTAATCTCAGAGTCTTGCTCAGTGGTTTCTTCAGTTTGTTCACCATGGCTAGACTTGGTTCTATTTCTGTTTTTGGTTCATCACCTTATGTTTCTTGCTCCTCAGCTGGCTCCTCATTTGTCTTAATCAATGTTTCCAGTTCTGAGACCCTTTTCAGTAAAGTCTTATTTTCTCTGCTAAGATCAGCAATGAGATCAGATTGGTTTTCAATCAGACTTTCCTGTTCTTTCATGGCAAGTGTCTATAGAGTTACATTATCAACATGCCCGCTGATTTCTTCTTTAGCTTTGTTGA
>BJCN01176747.1:0-14977 GCA_018326445.1 Flaveria brownii
AAGGGTTTGAAGCTGAGAAAACAGCTTCACAAAGGTTGCACCTAAGCTTCACCCCTTTCCCCTTAATGGGCTTCTTACGAACAGTTTTTAGCCCCTCATATCTCATTTATAGGTGGAGTGTGGTGGTGGTGGTGGTATGTGGTGTGTGGTGAAGATGGTGATATTTTTATAACCCTTAGGGGTATTTTGGTCTTTTTAAAAAAACCTAACAGAAAATGTTAACACCGTTAGTCAAAAGGACTGAAACAGAGAACTTTTTCAATCTTTGGTACTCAAAGGGAGACAAAATAAACGTTGGTACTCAAGTGGAGTCAATTTGCAAAACACAGGGACCAAAACCGAGATTTACTCATTTTTATATAAATATCAAGTTCGACCCCCCCCTAAAAAAATTAATTTCGCCCCCACCCACTACGTGAATGTTCAAGCTCCGCCACTGCATACCGATAGACAAAAGTTCGATCGGAGAGACAGGCTTTGCTAGGGTTATTACTCGCGAAGGAAGTTGCTAGAGTACACGTTGCACGAAAGGAGGGCAGGCTGTTCTACTACGCTCGAGGGATGCAACGATGGGCGACCTACGACTTGAATGGGCAGCAACCGGGGAGTGATTGGAGGATTACTTGACTTCAGGTTTCACGACCAGAAGGTTATCGAGAGGAAGAAGGCTGTCGAGAGGTTGCTGTTATGATAGAGGAAGGCTGTCGTGAGGTTTAGGTGGTGTTGGTTGTGGTTTGCCATGAGCATTAGCGTTACAGAGGTGATGAGTTTCGGTTTTACAAAAGGAGCCGAGAAAGAGGGTACTTATAAAAATAATTAATATTTTGGTCCTTCTATTTGATCTATTTTGTATCTTGAGTTTGATTATTAATTAATTAGTTTAGTTTGAGATATTGGTTATTAGTTAATTAGTTTGCTTTAAGTTTACTTATTCATATAAAATTCAAATTAACACCCAAGGTTTTAATGTATGAAGGTAAGATAATCAAATAATGGAAGGTCAAGTTAACGATGTGTAACCTGAAAACACGGGTTGTCATATCATCCCCTTTTTGAAAGAGTTTTCGTCCCGAAAATTAGAACCCGAAAATTAGAACATCAGTTTCAACGAGGAATACCAGATTTCAACCGTGATACAGAAGTGAGTTCAGCAGTTTGTTAGGTTTGAGTTTCTTGAATCTCTAGAATAACCCAAAACAAAGAGACGTAAGATTAAGGTTTCCTGAAAGTTACGACATCATCCCCTTTTTGAAAGGAATTTCGTCTCGAAATTTAAGGAAAAGACATCTTAGAAATGATAAATAGAGAAGTAGATGTCTAATTTTTGAACAATTGCGGGTACTTCTTCGTCATTTGATCCTCGCACTCCCACGTAAACTCTGGTCCACGCTTTGAATTCCACCTAACGCGTACAATAGGAATCTTTCTACGCCTTGGGGTTTTGACTTCACGATCCATAATCTCAATTGGTTCTTTAATGAATTGAAGCTATTCATCAATCTCTAGTTCCTCTAATGGAACGACAAGTGATTCATCGGCTAGACACTTCTTCAGGCTAGAAACATGGAACAGGTTGTGAACACCATCGAGTTTTGCAGGTAAATCTAGCTGATAAGATACTGGACTGATCCTCTTCATTATCTCAAATAGTCCAACGTACCTAGGGTTTAGCTTTCTATGCTCCCCGAAGCATATCACAAATTTCCAAGGTTAAACCTTTAACAACACTATCACCAACTTGAAATTCTAAAGGTTTTCTCCTTTGATCCGCGTAGCTTTTCTGATGATCACGAGCTGCTGTCGTATGGTTATGAATCTGAACAATGTTCTCTGTGGTTTCATGGATTAGTTCAGGACCAGTTAACTGACTATCACTGACTTCAGTCCAACAGAGGGGTGATCTACACTTTCTACCATAAAGTGCTTCAAACGGTGCGGCTTTGATGCTCATGTGGTAACTATTATTGTAAGAGAACTCAACCAAAGGCAGATGGGTTTTCCAACTATTCCCAAAGTCAATAACGCACGCCCTAAGCATATATTCTAGGTTTTGGATCGTGTGTTTAGTCTGACCATCTGTTTGTGGATGATAAGCCGTGCTCATATCCAGACGAGTGCCTAATGAATTCTTTAGTGACTACCAGAAATACGAAGTGAGTCACGCGTCGCAATCAGAGATGATCGAAAGTGGTACGCCATGTCATGGAACAATTTCTTTCAAATAGATCTGTTCCAGCTTATCCATTTTGTATGTTTCATGAATGGCTAAGAAATGTGCTGATTTGGTCAAATGATCCACTATCACCCAAATAGTATCGCTTCCAGTCTGAGATCGAGGTAATTTTGTAACGAAATCCATAAAAATATTCTCCTATTTTCACATTGTAATCTCTAGTTATTGGAGCAAACCTGATGGTTTCTGATATTCCACTTTAACCTTAGAGAAATCAAACACTTTGACACGTAACTGGCAATTTCAGCTTTCATGTTAGGCCACAAGTAGATGACCTTCAGGTCTTGGTACATCTTCAGATCCAGGATGTATTGAGTAACAAGACTTGTGAGCTTCATCCATACTAATTCTCGGAGATTTCTAAATAATCGGATCCATACCCGTTCTTCATTGTAACGAAGACCATCCGACTCCTCCTGAAATAATGTCTCAGCTCCTGAGATTCTGACTTGATGTTCTGTTCCTGTAATTCCTCAACATGGGCATTCTTAATCTGTGATGGCAGGTCAGAATGAATCGTAAGTTGTAACGCACAGATGCGACGCGACTTTAGGGTTTCCTTAGGACTAAGGGCATCGGCTACTACATTAGTTTTTCCCGGATGATACTTGATAGCACAATCGTAATCATTCAGTAGTTCTAGCCATCATTGCTATCGTATATTAAGATCCTTTTATTCGTAGATGCGCTGAAGGCTCTTATGATCAATGAAGATCGTACACTTGGTTCTATATTGGTAATACCTCCAGATATTAAGCGCAAACACTACAACTCCCAACTCCAAGTCATGAGTTATATAGTTCTTCTCATGCACCTTAAGCTGTCTTGATGCATAAGTTATCATTTTCTCGCGTTGCATTAGCATGCAACCCAAACCCTAGATTGACACGTCACAATACACCACAAAGTTGTTTGTCTATTCAGGTAACGCCAAGATCGGTGTACTACACAGCTTGTCCTTAAGCGCTTGGAAAGTCGTTTCTTCCTTACTGCCCCACTTGTAAACGGTTCCTTTGTGAGTTAGGGCAGTCAAGGGTTGTGCCAGTTTCAAGAATCCTTCGATGAAACGCCGATAATAACCCGCTAATTCAAGAAATTGGCGCACCTCTGTAGGCGTCGTGGTGCAGGCCAATTCTTTATTGCCTCAATCTTAGACGGATCAACATGGATGCCATTCTCATTAACCACATGCCCTAGGAATTGTACTTCTCTCATCCAAAACTCATACTTAGAGAACTTGGCATATAGCTGTTGGGTCTTCAGATGCTCCATAATAGTCCTTAAGTGTTCCTCAAGTTCCTCCCTATTCTTTTAATAAATGAGTATGTCATAAATGAAGACAATGACAAACTTGTCTAAATAGGGTTTGCAAACACGGTTCATGAGATCCATAAAGACCGCAAGAGCGTTCCGTCACCCTAAATGACATGACTACGAACTCAAAGTGCCCATATAGGGTTCTGAAAACTGTCTTGGATATGTCTTCTTCTCGAACCCTAAGCAGATGATATCCAGACCTCAGATCAATCTTCGAATAGTAACTCGATACTTGCAGTTGGTCAAACAGGTCGTCGATACGTGGAAGTGGGTAACAATTCTTTATGGTAACCTTGTTCAATTCCGGATAGTCAATGCACATGCGAAAGGTTCCATCTTTCTTATTCGCGAATAACACATGTGCTCCCCAAGGTGAAGATCTTGGCCGTATGAACCCTTTGTCTAGCAGTTCCTGAACCTGTTTTGACAATTCTTGAAGTTTATTTGGTGCCAAACGATACGGTACCCGAGCGAATATGGGCAGTTCCTGGTGTCAAGTCGATCTGAAACTCTGTGTGCTTGTGTAGAGGAAGGCTAGGTAAGTGTTCTAGAAATACTTTCGGGAAGTATCTGATAATTGGAATATCTTCAACACCATTTTCATCTTCCTTCTTCTCTGTAACTAGTTTCAGTAGAGCGAAATGCATTTTCTTGAGACATTTATGCGCCTTCACATTTGAGGTGATGCCAACCACAACACCAACACTGTCACCTTCTATCGTAAGGATTCCATCACTAGGAAGAGGTAATTGTAATCAGTTTGCTTCCACAAATGATCTTTGTTTGGTTTTTGGACAACCAATCCATTCCTACCATGACATCGAAGCTACCATCGGTAATAGAAACTGGACTTATATCAAACGAATGTCTAGGAAAACCTAGATTACAACTGCCAAGCACATGGGTGGCGGTTATAGTTCTACCATCGGTTAATTCTATGGTAGGTTTTGGAACTTAAGCTGGAAAGAACTACCTCTAGCAATACACTCAAGAACTACCTATCTTCTTGAGGCTTGGGCAGTTTCTTTTTAAATGCACAGGTTGTCTGCACTCATAACATCCTTTCTGTGCTTCTTGTGGCTGAGGAGACTTGGTCGGGACGTTCACACGACAGTTCTTGAGGGTATGGGGAAATTTCCGTAAATTCCTCTTAGAGTCCTCATTGCACAGTCCATGGCGATGATAGTTGCACTTGTTTCTTATAGTGGAAACGTAGAAATTTAAAAGTCGGGGTCGTCGTAAGACACTTTGTTAATTAACCTTATACCAAACACAGTCAACCAGGAAAAATCCAATTTGAATCCCACCATGAGGGGACAAGCAAAAGTAACTTACTCTCAACATGATAAATACCAAATGAAACGAATATTAGAACGTTTAAACGACTAAGACTATAAGTCTTAAGATTAACCCAATGAACAAAGAGTACATGCGTATAGAGTATCACCACTCTGATGTAACTTTCATGAAGATTACGCACATATCATATAAACAGTATTGCACGATAACTAAAATGATTAAACAAGCAACGTCTCGTAAGGACTGGGACTATTGTTATAATACAAATCCCATTAAGGCTCTAGATAGATGAAAAACTGCATACAAGTGAAGATGAAGGATTGCTTCCATATCATTAGTGAAGTTTCATACGGATTAAGACTCTTGTGTCCCCAAAGTATAGGAATGAAAATTTGTACTGACTATGACCATTATCATCCGACAGGGTTCCCATGCATGAAAAATTACAATTACGTGTACACCCCTGATGGTAATTTGCTTTGCATGGTCACCCATGGTTCCTCCCATCTGAGCTAACATACCTTGTCAAGTACAGAGTGTTATCAATGATAGATGTATCAAAGATATTGTTATTAAACAAAGGGTCGATTAACCAAGGTTGTACGAAAGAATCGATTGAGAAAATATTCATATGGGCAAGAAACCATCGTTGTTCTCAGGTCAGATGGTTAAATAGCATTATCGTAAGTAAACTTTGGTAAGTTGTTTCTTACTGTCTACGGTAGCCACCAGTACAGCTATTGTCTGCTCCACAAGGCAAAGAAGGGTCAAGGTAGGTAAAGAAAGCTTGGCAGACGTAACTCTCATCGTCGAAACACATTCAACAGGAGGAAAAACATGCTCCCAATGAACCACCCAAGTTTGGTACCAACGGTACTGTATCCAATTCGGAAAGGTATGATATAAAAGGTAAGGTAAACGGTAAATTGTAATTAACCTTCTCGTGACTCATAGTAAATCGAAGCCACTTGTGCGGAGAAATAGGAGGTAACAGTGGGGAATCAGGATGGACTGGCCTTTTCCTGTGAACTTAGCATGAAAAGATGAAGATGCCATTCCTGTAGTTGAACACTCATAGGAATATACCAAAGCAAGCAAAACATCAAGCAAGTATAATATAGTAATCTATGTGTATGCAACTAATGCAAATCCAACTATAGTCTAAACTGCAATGCAAATGAGATGTACATTTTAGTTTGCTATAACTAATGCTCTGATACCAATCTGTCACACCCTCAACTTCCACAAACGGGGTAATACCGTTAAATGCGTGACATACCAGAATCTCAGCCACTGGTTATACCAAACGACACAATAGTTACTTAACATAATTGTATATTTAGATTAAAGTTACTAAAATCATAGTTAAATACTTAAAACATGAAAGTAAATACGAAAGCATATTAATTGTAATTCAAGTGGCAAACACGCACAAACCAAATAAAGTTTAAGTTGATAGAAAGTATAATTGTATTCAGTTGACCCAAATGAGTTGTATGTTATGATGCAGTGATCCTAGCCATGCTTGCTTAAGAACTTGAAAGAAACATGCTAAAGTGTCAACATAAGGTTGGTGAGTTCACATGTTTTCATAAATAGAACATAATGTAAGCAGATATAGTAAACAAAGTAATATCAGTAGATAGCTAGTCTATTTAACAAGTTACTTATGAAGTTCACAACCGAAGCTGACAATGTAAATGAAGGCCTCGACTGTGAATACCAGGTCACAACAATAGAAATTAGGTTAATTAAACACTCGTTTGACATGCGGTTGTGCTAGCGCGACTAGCCCTGGTGGGGTTTGTCAAACCCAGTATATCTACTCCAAATTACCTCATTATAATACGTACATTAACGGTTCGAGTATGAGGACTTAGGTATGGTATCACACTAGTAAACAAGTGACACCACAATAATGCTGATCAATAAAAATAAGTTTGAACACACGTTTCTTTCACCTCAAGGAAAGTAAGTAATTTGGGGCTGAGAGTGCAAGCACCAAAGATTAGGGTTTTGATTAAACTGGATTTCATGTTTAATATTTAGTTAATATTAAATGCCAATAATTCGGTGGTATGGTTTTGCGTTCTCGGTTCGGTTACGATGCGGATAAAAAATTCATTTGCCATTCATAAGCAAGCACATACAAACACCAAATCACAACAAGTGTATTAAACCCATATATCACGTATAAAGGTACTTTTTGTAGTTTTAATTATACAACCTTTTTATAATAAAAACCCTTACGTTTAATACTGCATAACTCATTTACCTTAATGCTTAATGACCATACGTAACACACGTATGATAATTTACATATATGAATTCACACTCACATATTCTGCACAACACATAACACTCACATAAAAACTATTGTACTTCACACACCATATATATACTAAATAGCTTAACTATGCATAGCCACATGTAATGCATTGTACACACATATGCATTACACATAGCTCACACACATGCACATTTAAGAAGACATTCATATAAGAGCACATTAAAGAACACACAAATTCACATAAGAACACATGAATACTTCCATGGTCATACACACAATATAACTCATACTAGTCTGCATAACCCATGCGAGCACCCACACTTCAACAGAAGCATTCAACAGAAACATTCATACGTAAAACTCGTGATTGCAATAACATTCTACCATGACTGAGAACCGTAATGCACACAACCACACGTACGACTATATAAATACACTAACACATGGAAACACATATGAACATCTATACATCAAATAATCAAAACTCAAGGTCGATCACCATGATCACACACACACACATACAAACTCTTGGTCACCGAAAACCGAACCTTTGATCACTCTCGGTCACCCATGAATGAGAGGTTCACCATCTCTCCCACCGGTTAACACCGGAGCATACAACCCGCACATAAACATAAGCAACCTTCACAAATACATATATCCATGCACACATACAACTGATCAATGCAACCCACAATGAACCCAATGAAAACCAGGATTAAAACTGTAATCAAAACCAATCACACAAGGTTAATGAATGTACCGTATCGATAGACAAAAGTTATGATCGGTGACGGGGTTGTTGCGTCGCGAAGGAAGTTGCTGGAGTAAACATTGCACGAAGGGAGGGCAGGCTGTTCTTCCACGCTCGAGGGCTGCAATGATGGGCGACCTACGACTTGAATGGCTAACAACCGGGGAGTGATTGGAGAATTACTTGACTTCAGGTTTCACGACCAGAAGGTTATCAAGAGGAAGAAGGCTGTCGAGAGGGTGCTGTTGTGAGAAGGAAGGTTGCCTTGAGGTTTAGGTGGTGTTGGTTGTGGTTTGTCGTGAGCATTAGGGTTAAGGAGGTGATGGGTTTCGGTTTTACAAAAAGGAGCCGAGAGAATAGGGGAGTTACAAAAATAATTACTCTTTTGGTCCATCCATATGATCTATTTGGCATCTTGAGTTTGATTATTA
The DNA here is from genome assembly GCA_018326445.1 of Flaveria brownii. Taxonomy (NCBI): domain Eukaryota; kingdom Viridiplantae; phylum Streptophyta; class Magnoliopsida; order Asterales; family Asteraceae; genus Flaveria; species Flaveria brownii. The sequence goes on from BJCN01176747.1 coordinate 8,325, forward strand.
ATTAAGTAGTTTAGTTTGAGATATTGATTATTAGTTAATTAGTTTGGTTTAAGTTTACTTATTCATATAAAATTAAAATTAACACCAAGGTTTTAATGTTTGAAGGTAAGATAATCGAATAACGGAAGGTCAAGTTAACGATGTGTAACCTGAAAACACTGGTTGTCACAAAATATCAGCAGATAACAAGTGGACTGACAATCTAACCTCAAAACTATACAAGTGAGAGACATTTATACTAAAAAAGCTAAACACTAAGAATAAATCGCATTACACCAATTCCTGGTTTAGGATAACATATTTATATTGTAGATAGGCAATCAACACATTAGAGATTAGCAGCTTCTATACAATGTTGTCTTCAAAAGGTTAAACACTACAACCGCCAATGTACTTCGGCACAGATAGTCTTGGCTAGTGTAATAGTCGATCAACAGCTCATCAAGTTGATTGCTGATCGACAACAAGCAGCAGCTCATCCAGTTGAGTGCTGATCGGCCTTGATTCAGCACTTGATAGAAATCGACAGTTGGCAGCAAGTTCCGAATCGTTGAGTTTTTGGTAGCTTCATTCTCTTCACGAATCAACACCTTACAACCTATAGTCATATATCGTGCAAGACACACCATGTGTAGTGTCGTGTCATATGCCACGGGCTTTCAGCAGCATGGCACTTCATGTTAAGTACACCATTTATTTCTCATTTTGTCACACCATACTATCTAGAGCATGTGGTTTGGAGGAGAGTCTAGTATTACAATGTGTTTGATTTGCACAAGTCCTCTCCTTACCAAGAAATCTAGAAGGGGGTATTGGCATTCTGGAGTTCTAAGTTAGGATTCTAATTCCTAAAAGGACATAGATTGTTTAAAACATAAGCTCCGAGAGTGTGCGCTTTAGAGCCTAGAGGTGTGTAGGTACTCGATAGCCTCTGCTCTGGAACGATATAGATTGTTAGATGTTTGACTTATGAAGATGAGTGTTTATGGTCCTGGGTATGCTGGATAGATGGAACCATCTACACCAACACAAACTCAATGAAGTCATAATGATACCCATAAATATAGTCCACCATGGCACCAACTACATCTCCAATATAATTTCCACTTGTATGTAAAGTTAAAGGGTGTCTAATGCTCCCCTAGATAACCCAAGTGCATTAGTTTTAAAACTTGCACCCTTTGTGGTCACTTATCTTTTGATACCAAGTTATATTTGTAAACTAAATCTTTATTACATGATAATTCTTAAATACATGGACATACGAAACTAGAACATTGTATCATCTTTTGTTTTGATACATTAAAGGTTGTATTTTATCATGTGCTTGTCAACATTACAATCATAATTATTAACACTTTCAATATCTTTTTGAAAAGATTTATATAATATGTGATATGTGTTTCGTGAAATTGTTTCTTTTCCGGAAGTTGGTCATGACTCATTATAAAGCGAAAGGTCCATCTATATAACCAAGGCCTCGTCTTCGATACAAATTGCTAGACAATTGGATCAAATGACACTTTGACTCCTTTGGTTTATTAGTTAAAAGTTCCACGAAAAGATGCATCCTTTATAAAAAGTAGAAATAGAAAGAAAGTTTAAGATAAAGCAATGATACAACATCACAAGGGATTATCATTCACAGAATTCAGAATTTGTACCCACATAACCATAGAAGAAATATCAGCTTATTATAATATACAGGGAGCGGACCCAATTGTTAAGTTGAGGATCTCTTGAACTCTATGAAAAATAAATTTTGTTTATTCTATATACATTTTAATCTCAACCGATTCCCAAAAAAATTACTACTGCCCTCATAAAACTTCGACACTAACCATTAAGAAAGTATAACCCGGCCCGGCCCCGGCCCCGGCCCCCAAGAAAATTTATCATTGACGACAATAAAATTAATCTAAAATTTACAATAATAAACTTGTTATAAACTATCTAGCGCGTATCTTAAGAAAAATTATAACTCCAATAATTATTTAAACAATTAAGCACCTTACTCCTTAAATTTTTATAAACTCAATTATCTAAATACCCAACCACTATTTTATAAAGTTAGGCTTAATACTCCATTAGTCCACATCAATCAATAAACCAAATAATTAACAAAATTATGTTACAATTTACAAAATTACAATATTAGCGTCAATTAAAGGGTTGATTAGCATAATCACTAATTTGTCTGTTGTTACTTGCTTCTTCTTAAAACTTCAGTTGTAAACGACCCTAAATCTTCAGTTTAGTTTTTTATTTATAAATATTTTCTAATATATACTTTATTATTCGATTAGTTGCTTGGTTATTTTTCGAATGTTAGCTTGAAACTTGTTGGTTGATTGTTTTGTAAATGGTTATTGATTAGTAGATTTACAAAATAGATTATAGGTTTTTTTTTTTGAGAAAGTTAATTTTTGAAGACATAACTTGAAATGATAAACATTCATGATTTGTTCATTAACCAAAAAGTTAAAACAAAAGATAAAAGACAAACATCACATATCACTAATTGTTTTAATAACGTGTTAGATATGTAAATCCCAAGAGTTTGGAAATGGTATTGACGAGATAACATCTGATTTACTTATTTTTACTTTTGATATCCAATATTTTGTAATTAAATTTTAGATGAAATAAACTTCTAGCCTAGGAAGCACGGGGACGGCAAAAAGGCTGGGGTACCCGCTTCCGAAACGGATTGGGGACGGAAACGGCATGGGGAGGCCAGGGAAACGTTTCCGTAAATTTGGGGATGGCTTTCTCGACGTTTCAGTAAATTGGAGACGTTTACGTAAATTTGGGGACGTTTCCTTGAACCCTTCAGTTTTCCTTTTATTGTTTATTAGGGTTTAACCCTTCACATGCTCACGTACGTATTATTCTTCCATCTTCTTCATCTTTAAAACAATCAGTAACCCTTTGATTCAATGGAAGATGTAGGGTTTTTGAAGTTTGCCGACCTCTCACTAGATGAGCCGGAATTTGAACATGAGTTACTTATTGATAATTAATTACCTATGAAACATGTAGGTTTTTTGAGATTTTTTTGGAACTAGAAAATTATTTTCTTATTAATTAATGATTTGTCTATCATGGTTCTTTATATATTTTTATTTTTTTTATATTTTTTTGTTGCCGTACCTATGCCGTCCCCGTATCTAGAATTTTTGAGTTTTGACGTTTCTCGTCCCCGTATTGTCCCCGTACCCCGCTCCCGTACCCGGTCCCGTGCTGCTTAACGTCTAACCATAATATCCTATATATTAAACTTCTATGTTAGTTATTACATTAACTAGACATGATTTGCTAGTACAACTGATGATGCACAAGACACGACACACGTATACACAATTTTTTTATTTATTTTTTTTACTTTGTTATATTCATTTGACCTTTTGGTTAAATACATTATATGTAACATGCTAAAAAATAGGAGCTTGGTATGGGTGGTTAGAACCTGTGACATGTTTAACAATTGGAGTTTTAACTTTAAGTTTTTACTATTATCCTTTCAATCAAGTTAGATATCTGGGTGTTACATGTACAAAAATAGAAAAACTATAAAACATATATTATATATGTATAATCTAATATATTTTATAGATAAGACATCAATGAATCAATATGTAAAAAACATATTTAAGTTATAAACAATAATATATGAAAAATGATAATTATTATTTATAAGAATATATTGTATATATTTCTTTAAACATAGTGCATGATCTTAACTTTTGTATACTAATTATGTAATTATAAGAGTAAGAAAATTTAGATATTCACATCCAACAATAATATTGTTATAATAAATTTAGAACGTTTTGTCAATAATGATATAAAACGAATAATTGGAATGGAATTTAACTTTAAAAAATGCATATAGAAAGAAAAACAAAATCAAATTCTCAAAATTTAAGTAAACTATATCATATGAACAAAGAGTGTGAACGAATTTTGATTTTAATATTGCGTGATCATGAAATTTAATTACAAAAGTAATTGAAGAAAAGTTTTCTACAACTATTTTCATATCAATTATATTTCAGAAAATAATACTTTAATAATTTAATTATAAACACTTATTTTTGGTAAATATATATCTAACCTTTGTGAGTTCCACTTTAGTGAGAACACGTTGACGGAACTTAGGTGGCGATGAGATTGACTAGCTAGAAATGTCACGTCTCTTAGATATTTTGATTTATTAGTATAGATAATTCATCTTAAGTGCAAATTAAAAGTTTTATTTATACAGATGAGATGTCCTTATCATAGGTTTATGTGCGTAAAATTTCTAGGCCACATCAAGGTGTCTTTAAGGGTCTGTGGGTGAGCGATCACACACCCTTGTTTTAAAGTAGGCTAAAAGTTTTTTTCTTTCATTTAATACTGTAAAATGATTAACATATGTTAAAAAGTTATAACTTATTAAGTATATACATGCACTAGAGGAGACCTAATTTTTTTCTATCTCTTTTAGGTTCCTAAGATCGATTAACATATATAAAAAAAAATTGTAAACTTATTAGTAATTAAATGTTCTGGAGGGCTTAATAAGTCGATAAACGTTTTAAACCAAATAACAATCTTAAACAAATAGCTAATATACCATTAACGATTATCGTATTATCAACGAACTTTGTTTATATACATATATAACTTTCTATCATATGTTAAGGATCATTTTTTACTTGTGCATGTCATCCGCTAGAAACGAATCTTTGGCCACATGAACATATGCATGGAAGTAAGACAATTAAAAAGAAAAAAGTTTACAAGGTATGCACATAACGTACATGTAAAATTGGAAATAAAAAAATATTCATATATAGCTTTGCATATGCATGAAACAAGCCTATATATGCACATATACGTGAAACATACAAAGGTATGCAACAAGTTCTGTAACAACAACTTTAAACACATACGCATCCAATAAATTATATAGATACACCTTAATTCACAAACAATTATCGTGTAGATGTGTCATCTTGGATCTATGGTGCAACATGATGCGGCTGATGACATCCTAAGGTTAATTAAAGAAAAACGAACAATAAGCATATAAAAACCCATCAGATAATGTCCACAATCTTCGTCTTCATGAAACTCGACTACTCATTGGAAATTTTGTCAATACTATTCATTTAGTGCTTATCTAGTAATTATTTTCATGAAATCATTGCTTTTAAATGCTTTAATTTCACGATCAGGCATAAAAATTTATATGTTTAGTCCGGGTCAAAAAAAGGTGGTCATATAATACAGTAGACTACATGAAAAAGGACTACAAATAATTTAACCTATAAGTAAATATCAAATATACTCTTATCTTATTCAAATAACTCTATGTTATCCTTAATTCAATCTTTGTCGCAAGTTTTACCGTCTCCAAAAAAGAGAAAATTCTAGTTAACATTCTTTATTTACTTCAACTTAACTTTGTTTTTTTCATCAAAATCAAATCACATGGAGTCATCATCAAAAAATCATTAGTGTCGCTCAAAAAACCCGTGCTCACATCTCTATATACTTACAAAAATTTATTGTATTCCGGCGACTCCAATTTCACCTATGTAGTCCACCCCTGTATTCATTATATCCGACCATAGTCTTTGTTCATATACTAATTAGGGTTGTGATGAATCCTCGAAGAGATGTGCTCTGTGTATTAAATCGACATACACATGTACACATACACAGCTACATACACATATTTACTTATAGGGTTGTGATGAATCCTCGAACAGATGTGGTCTGTGTATTAAATTGACACACACATGCATGTACACATACACACCTACATACACATATTTACTTATATTTTGGTTTTAGTTTATCCTCCCAACTCCACATAGTCTCTCTCTCTCTCTCTTTCTCTCTATAAATATACAACTATCATCAAATTTGTTACCATTCATTTATTAAATTTGGTTAGAAGATGATTTTGTTTTTATTATTTTGTATGTCTATGGTATAAATGAAAAAGAAAATAGGAAAAATGTTTTCTATACGAAAGCAATTAATATAGCAAAGAAAAACAAACACTCGTATTTAGTATAACTAAGTATATATCGTCCCAAAGTGCACAATATCTTTTATTAATATTTATAGAAAACAAAGAAAGAAAAATATTGAACCATGATATATATGAAATGGCTCATAGAGCTCAATTGATTCCCTTTGTACCGATTAACCTTGTTAAACCATATGTAATGCCCATAGCCACCCAACCTCCAACCATCACCCTAAGGGTGGACTTGACTCGCGGAGCATGCCCCAACGAGGCCCCACACCATCCAAAAACCGCTAAAGCAACTGTTACTGCTACCACCACCACTAAAAACCTCATTCCGTAAGGCTTTATAAAAGAAGCGGCTAGTAAAGGCACTATAGCTCCCAAAGAAAAAGCAAGAGCCGATGCAATAGCCGCTTGCCATGGGTTTGGCAAACCATCGACTTCTGCTTCAACCATATCTCTTCGGTTGAAGTTTCTTTTCATTTGGGCAACTTCTATATCGAGTTGGGAGTAAACTGACACAAATTCTCCGATAGCCATACTACAGGCTCCGGCTACTAAGCCAGCAAAGCCGGTCAAGATCATGGCTTTCATATCTTTTTTAACAGCTCCAACACCCATC
>BJCN01176747.1:15035-25433 GCA_018326445.1 Flaveria brownii
GTGGTGCACCATGTCATCGATGGAAATTGTTGCCATTGGAAATGAGTGAAGCAAAGTGATTTGAGTGTGGCTAACACACGCCTATAAGTAAGGTATTTATAAAGAAAATTTTGTTGACTTAAATTGCGAAAACATCCTTAAACTATTCCATAATTTACAAATATTACTAAACAGAATTTTTTTTGACAATTTTGGACCATCTTTGATTGATTTTAAAAATTACTTTTTGTATATATATGGAAGTTTGTTTTTGAATATCAGAGCATAGCTAATAGGATATAAGCTCAATAGTGGGCTAATTGTATAATTTTGTTCATGGTATACGTTGAAGAGATAAATATAACCCTTAATATAAATAAATAAGAACATGTGACACTATATAAACGAAGAGTTAACTGTTATTTCGTTCTTAAGTTTTGATTTATTTTACCACTTTCATCCAAAAAAGTTTTTTTTCCCTCTTCTAGGTCCCTGACCTTTTAAATGGTTGTCGTTTTTATTCATTTTTCGTTGTTAATTATGTTTGTTAAGTTATGAGCATTTAAATCATTATAAAAATCATTTAAATTAATTTTTTATTTATATAATGACTTAGCCCCTATATTAACAAATACAATTAACTAATTTAAAAAATGGATAAAAATAATATTTTTTTAAAAAGTCAGGGACCTAGAAGATAAAAAACTTTGTTTTATGGAAATGATAAAACGTACTAAAACTCAGATATGAAAATAACAATTAACTTATAAATAAAAAAGTAAAACAAGGAGTAGAATTATGGGAAGTAATAGTTTGAGGGGTATATTTGTGAATATATATTTGTAGTAAAACATAGAAAAGTAAAATAAAAATAGATGAAAAAAATAAAAAGAAATAGATATTTGATTATTTCATATGCTATAAAGAATATATTACAAACATCATAATTATACTATATATTAAATTAAAACACTATGTTGGTGGCTACAATGCCACCATTCATGTGTTTTTGCTCAATTTACAAGTTGTTTATGCATGGACTATGATGCATACTCAGTTACTCTCTATCTCTTTCTTCTGTAAAACCTTTCTTTTTCACCTCTCACCATCAATCTCTCATAAAGCTTCTATTAATCCCATCTCCTTCTTGAATCAATGAAGAAATCGACGATTTAAACTCGCTTCATATTCACCAAATGTCACAACACCCGGATTCAAAGATTTTGCCAGCTTCAAAGCTTTTTCGATGAAACCGGAATTCTCATCGAGCATGCAACTAGAGCATGAAATTAAGCGCTAAAACCTCATTATCATTAATCCAAAAGCTTGCTACATTTAGTTCTCTAATTGGAGTTAAGATCGGTTCGAACTCAAAGCTCAAATCTAGAACTCATGGAGGAGCCTTGGAGCCGGTGAGTCTCTGAGAATCGACATTGGAATGCCATAGATCCGAATGCTGGTTGGTTTACCGGTAGTCAGGTTGGTAGAGCTTGAAGAAGATATTTCATTGAACTCTCTGAACTATTCCAAAATCGGCCATGTGGATTTAATTTGTGTTCTCTATTGCTTCAATGATTGCTTTATTTACAGTAAGGGCAAGCATCTTTGAGAGTTTTGTAGGTTAGAGTGAACTCCGTCGACAATGTTATATTTGAAATTGCTAGTGATTCTCGTGACGTGGGTGTGGATAGCTTTAGGAGATGTAGAATGCAACACCCTTAGTGGAGTCCCCGTGGTCGCCGGATACTGAATCACGGAGGCGAATCAATGGTTTAACGCCTTTTGCAGGATTAACTAATTTCATGATTTGGCCATTTATGCTTACATACTATCCGTCCATTTGCTTCAGTCTCCGCTAAATTTCATCATTTGCATCTTCAGTCATAAATAGCGAGGTAAATATTAGGTATTGTTACTTAAGTATGTTTTGGATTAGGAGATACTACTAAAGTGTTAAGACTTTTTTTTCATAAATTATGAGATGATATGTAGGTTGCTTATATTATGCTCTTGACTAGGCGATATATATGTTAGAAAACTGTATTGTTATGAAGGCCAAAGCATGTCGATGATCTGAAAAGAAACATGAAAACAGAAAGTAGTGAAGCGTGAACCGGGCTTGTGTTTGACACAATTCCCTTAAACAAATTTGTGTTTTGTTCCCGGGGTACGCCTGTTCGAAAGCAGAAAACTCATACTGCCGGACTTGAGCACTTTCCTGAAACATAAATGGAGTTGTTGCAGCAGAGAAATGAGATCGAGAGAGAAAGGATTTGTTTTTTGGTATGTCTAAAATTTTGCACTTGAATCGACTTATATAACCATAAATCCATAACCGATTTATAACCATTATTATTGATACATAATTATGATTATTAGTGCATAAATGATGGTCATTAGCGTAGATTAAACTGAAAATAATAATGACAATAATGATCATTCAAAACAAGCATCAGTTACAAGTAAAACTCAAAACCGAGTACAAAAAACCAACTCGCGCGGGCCCGGGTTTTTAGAGCTGCATTAGTGTCCGCGGTACGTGCAAGCACACACGAGTTTGATGAATATGCAATCGAAAACACGTTTTTGCACCCCCCTTGTGCTCGGGTAGGATATGGCAAAATATGTCATAAAGATACACTAGAGTGGTAAGGCAACTTCTTATAAACCACATCTCACTTTGCTCCCACACCAATGTGGGACAAGGTGTTCACCATAATTTTAGACAATTATTCACACATTGAATACTTCCAACAATCCCCCACATGAATCGAGGTCGATCTTAGAAACAACATTATTTCGCTTAAATTCAACAGTTGAGTTTTGCATACGATAGGTAGGTGTGACCTTTGAACCTTCGCTCATGAAGCACACTTAGCCCACAGGATCTGAGTAAACGGTGATGTCTTTGAACTCGTTTGCCGTTTATTTAGATGACAATACACTTCACACAATACTCTCCTTAACAATGTCAAGCCCTCATAATTTTGTTCGTTATGGTCATGAACATGAGCATGGTTCTTCGAGATCCATTAAGTATTATGCCCAACAATACCCTTCGAAGCGACCCCATTTCACTATCACATAGGTGATTCACTATGTATGGTTACCTTAGTCAAATCATTAAAATCCATAGGCTTAGCCTCACACTTGTCACTTTTAGGAATGAACTAGGACATTTACTAAGCTTTGTCATAAACTCCCTTTTAAAAACGTAGGGTTATCCCCCCAACAGTGACCTCACTAATTCATACAATTAGGTTTTTCTATTAACCTCGATTATTTGGATCGCTAGTCTATTGAGTTAGGTTTTCTTCATATGAATATTATTTTTCAAGGGCTTTAGTCCCATTCCCATTAACGACTTCTAAACTAACTCTCTACTTAGGCCTTTTGTTAGCGGATCCACGATATTATCCTTTAACTTTACGTAGTCAACATTGATAATTTTTGTAGAGATTAGTTGGCTTATTGTCTTATGTCTACGTCTAATATGTCTATTCTTACCATTATACATTATGCTATGAACTCTACCGATTGCCGATTGGCTATCACAATGTATACAAATGGCTGATGCCGGCTTAGGCCGTCCTGGTATATCCTCAACAAATTGCGTAGCCATTCTGCCTTTTCACAAACTTTATCTAAAATGATGAATTCTGATTCCATCATGGATCTAGAAATAATAGTTTGTTTTGACGATTTCCACGATATAGTTGCATCGACAAGTGTTAATACATACCCACTTGTTGCTTCGAAATCATTCATGTCAGATATCCAATTTGCATCATAGTATCCTTCGATAACTGCTAGATATCTGTTATAATGTATCCCGTATTGGTGAGTGTATCTTATGTAATGAAGAAACCGAGTCATACAGTTCCAATGAATTGAACTTGTGTTGCTCGTGTATCTACTTAGCTTGCTTACAACATACACTAAGTCTAGTCTAGTACAACTCATAAGATACATCAAGCTGCTAATAATTCTTGAGTATTCCAATTGGTTAATAGGTTCACCTCTATTCTTATATAGATGTTAACTTATGTCAATGGGAGTTCAAGCTACATTAGAGTCATTTGCATTAAACTTGCTAAGAATTTTGTCCACGTAGTGGGATTGACTTAAAACAAGTCTACTTTGGGTTAATGTGATTTTAACTCCTAGAATCACATCTACAAAACCCATGTCTTTTATGTCAAATCTTGCTTTTAGCATGTTATTCGTAGGTGTTATGATTTTATGATCACTTCCGGTAATGAGCATATCATCTACATATAGACATATAATGGCATATCCATCTGATGTGTCTTTCACGTATATACATTTGTATCATTCATTGATTTTGAACCCAGCATCAACCATGACATGATCAAACTTTTGGTGCCATTGTTTTGGAGCTTGTTTCAACCCGTACAAGGATTTAACAAGTTACACACTTTTTTCTTACCCGGTGGCAATGAAGCCTTCAGGTTATTTCATGTAAATATCTTCCTCTAGATTTTCGTTCAAGAAGGCTATTTTCACATCCATTTGGTGACCTTGTATATTTCTAATGGCAACAATAACAAGTACCAACCTGATGGACGTTATTCGCGTAACTGGCGCATATTCATCAAAGTAATTTAAACCTTCTCGTTGTTTATATCCTTTGTTCACGACCTTGCCTTGTACTTATCAATGGTGCCACCTGGTTTCATCTTTTTCTTGAAAATCCATCAATATCCTAGTGTTTTACATCCTTGAGGAAGATCTCCTAGTTCCCAAGTATGATTTTGATAGCCTCTCACCTTTTATGGCCTCTCACCTTTGATGGGCCTTCTCCACTGAAGTCCTTCTGAGGAATTTACCACTTGTTGATACGTTTGCGGTTCCTCTTCTACCATATAGGTAAGTGTAAGTTATATAAAAACGCTGATGCAACCAGAGAAACCCAAGGCTTCCTGTAAGCATGCACTTAGTACAAGATAGAAGTTGCTTCAGAAGCTTTACACTATAGTAAGAAAAATACTCTAAGTGTAAAATATTCTGAAGGCAAAGACCAAATCTTCCAAAGCGAAAAGATGAAATCTTTCGAAGCTCCAAAGACAAAGTCATCCGAAGCCAAATGAAGTGAGGACTGATTTCTTCCGAAGACAGAGGAGAACATGATTTTCTTGGATGTAATTTTGCACAAAGCTGGTCCATTTTCCGCTGCAACTCCGAAGACTCACCAACTTGCATGAGTTGGTGAAAAGGTCCATGCTTTTGCAACTGTACATTAAGGTCTTGAGTCTGTAACTTTCTACTTTATGTACTTTTATCCTTTTTGTAATATATTAGGATGTGAGCTATGATATTTTATAGTCACCAGTCAAAAGGCAAATCTGCCTTTTGACTCTATATTGATTTTGTTGTCTTTCAATGTTCCAACTGGCTTTCCAAGTATAGCCAGTTGTAGAGTGTAGTATAAAGTAACTCAGGGTCTTGTATCTTATTTTATGCATTATAACACTTGTAAAAGAACTTGAGATTAATATAAAACATTCTGGAAAACCATATATATTGTTCTTGAGTTCTGTCTTATTGTGTACTTGTGTCTTTGTATCTTGTTCTTAAATCCGGTTCCCTATTTGAACTGTTAAGTGTTCCAGCACTCTCCTCATTATGAGACTGATTATATCAACCTCCCTTAATCGATCCTACAATTGGTATCAGAGCGTTCCAGGCTCTTAATTGTAAGATATCACCATCTTAAATCTCCTCAGTTCTCATAAAACACTTAACATCTCAAATGGATGCTTTTAAGTCTGAAATGGAAACCAGTACCATGGTAAAGTCCCCACTGATCACTCGTGATGATTTTGATGCTTCATCAAGTCACAAGACAACAGGATGTGGGAGTCTGTTACCTCAAGACCTTATATTCCATGCACCTCTCAGCTACTACTAGAGGTGGCATAATACCAAAAGAAGTGGCTAACTATTCTAAAGAAGACAGAAAAAGAATAGATGTAGATCAAAAGGCCATGACTGCTGTCCAAACTGATCTTCCAAATGCCATCTACAGAGGCTTCATGAAGTGCAAGACTGTCAAGTAGCTCTGGGATGCACTGAAGCTGATGTATGAGTGGTCTAATGAAGCCAAAGAAAACAACAAAGATTATGGATACTCTAATGGATGTTGGAGTAAAATTGGAGAATAGGGATATTGTAAGGAAATTCATGTCCTCTTTTCCTAGACAATGGACAAACTACTGTGTAGTCATTAAGAGGACTAAAAATCTCAAGACCCTTACTCTTACTTAGTTATATGGCATCCTCATTGGTTACCAGATGGAGATGAACATGCAAAATCTATCTGGTAACTCTAGCAATCAGTAGAGTTTTGCCTTGCATGTGGTTGAAAGGGACTATAGAGAACTACAACACCACTTCTCCTCTTACCCTGAGAACTCACCACAGGACCCTTTCATCACCTTCCCAGAGACACCAAGGGAGAGCTACGTCCAAGGAGGCCCATTCCAAGAGACAAGCTTATCACAGACCTTTGTGTCTTATGATGAAAACACAGGTAACTTCCTCTTCACCCTTGAAGATTTGGACTGTATTCATCCGGATGACTTGGAGTATATGGAAATAGTCCAACAGATGGATCTTCTCAGTCATAGAGCCAAGATATTCTATAAGGGGCTAGGGAGGAAGTTTCCTAGCAATATATCTAGTGGAATGTTTAGGCTAGACAAAATCAAAGTGAAGTGTTATAATTGTAACCAAATGAGACACTTTGCTAGGGAGTGCAAGGCACCCAACACAAATGGTGGCCTAGCACAACCCAAGCCAAACTACACTAAGGGAGCTCCATATACTGAGAAGCCCAAGTAGCAAGCTCCAGTTTTTGTTGAAGAAGAAGACTTTGATTGGAGCTTCCAGGTAGAAGATATGTCTCGAAACCAAGCAGTGATGGCAGATCTTGATGAAACCAAGGTATTGGAACATCTTTGTACTCCAGAATGCATTGCTAAAGTAAATAGATATAGGTCCTATAACTTAGAGATGAGATCTGATCTTGAGTCCTTGAACATCTTAAAATCTAATTTCAAAAGAGCTGAAAACGAGTATATGTTAAAAATAGAAGACTTAAAAAAACCATTTCAACTCTTAAACACAATCATACCAACTACAGGACTCAAATCAAAGATCTCATCACTAAGTCAACTGAGTGCTAGGCTGAGCTTGTGATCAGCAAAGCCAAGGCAGATAAACATGTTCTTGAATAAGAGACCTTTAAGAACATAATATCCTCATCCGTGCTTGCAAAAGTATGCTATCAAAACAAACAGGGACTTGGATCTAGTGAGATAGCTCATCCACACACTCTATTGTCTGTAAGAGCTCCTAGGTGTGGAACTAGTCAAGATGAGCTTCTATCCGTAGATCCTAGTGATGACGAGGATGAAGAGGAGATAGTGAAGGATAGATCTGGGAAGAGTGAAGAAGATTAGACAAGAGAATATCAAAGAGAGTTCAAGAGATCAAGGCCACCTTCAACTCCAAGCAGAAACAAGTTTGTATCTCTGCAGGTTTTGAAGTGGTGAAGACTGAGGATACAACTTTGAACTCTAGTAACAAGAGTTCAAGTTCATGTCCAATTCATCCCTGTGAAGGAATGAAGGCTGATCAGCTATGTAACACTGCTACATAACATGAACCATCTACCTCCAAAGGCAAGCTTCACCGTAGGAGGCTTGCTATAACATCTGAAAGGGTGAGAATGGAGATGGAAAATGATCAAACTCAGTCTTCCATTCATAAGAAGACCCTCAGAAGAAAGCAAATTGAATGCATTATATGCGGCAGTACTTCTTATCTTGCTAAGGATTGCTTCTACAATCCAATAAGTACTGTTAACATAATAAGGAAGGTTCGGAAGAAATGTATGTTTCTTTCGAAAGCTCCAAAATGAAAATGAAGACAAGTGAAAAATTACCTTCAGAATATATTTTGGTCTCGGAAGAAAGGAATGTTTCCGAAGCACTGAAGCTTGCTACAGTGAAAGCAAGATCTTCCAAAGAGTCAGTCTCCAAAAACTTTCAAAATTGGAAAAACTTCTAAAGTATTGAAGGTCAAGTCTAATCTTCCAAAGATGGTGTGAAAGATAAAGGATGACCATGTGACTGAAAGTTCTTCATCATCAACGGCAAATGATCCCCAAAGTCTTAGTATAGGATCAATAACTGTTGCATTGTCTTCACTTCATTTTGAAAAGCCCAAGAACAATGAGGCTTGGGTTTCCAAATGTAACTAACTCTCTTTTATTATGCAGGAACAACTGAAGATCAAGAAGAATGTATGTATTATTGACAGTGGTTGTTCCAGGCACGTGACAGGCAATGGCTCTTTGTTTAAAAACTTTGAAAGAATTGATGGAGGGCCAGTTGCTTTTGGAGGAGATGCTAGAGGTTATATTATAGGAAGGGGCGGGGTCATAAATAGTAAGCTCAACATTAAAAAGGTAAACTTTTTTAAGGAGCTTGGGTACAATCTACTGAGTGTATCCTAATTTTATGACCAGAGACATAACATGCTCTTCATTGAGCATGAGTGCATTGTTCTCAAGCTCAGGGTGGTCATTCCTCAAGAGCATATCCTGCTTAGAGTACCCCAAAAAGAGAATATGTAAAAGATGGAATTGCAGGAAACATCCCCTTTAAGAGAAGTTTCTTGCTTTCTATCTAAAGCAAATAGTGATGAGTCTTTCCTTTGGTATAAAAGAAAATGCCATGTAAACTTTAAGAATATGAATAAATTAATTAAGAATGATTTAGTAACTGGAATGCCAAAGAAAGAGTTTACAAGTGATGATCACTGTGTTGCATGCCTAAAAGGAAACAACACTTGGTGTCTCACAGGCCAAAGGAAAAGAACTATATAACTACTCCCCTACACTTATTACACATAGATCTCTTTGACCCTACCATTGTAATGAGTCTAGGAAGGACCTTATATTGTTTAATGATCATAGATGATTTCATATGATTCACTTGGGTTTTCTTCCTTAGAACTAAGGATGAGACTCTTGAGATCTTGAAGAACTTCATTCTGAAAATTAAGAATCAAAGTGATCACAAGGTCAAGATCATAAGATGTGATCAAGAAACTGAATTCAAGAACCAAATCCTTGACACATTTTATGATGAAAATGATATTACAAGACAATATAGTGCTCCTAGGACTCCTAAGCAAAACGATGTTGCTAGAGGAGAAACATGACACTTATTGAAGCTGCAAGAACCATGCTGTTTGACTCTAAATTGCCCATCACATTCTGGAAAGAGGCAGTTAACACTACCTGCTATGTGCAGAACAGAGTTTTAGTAGTCAAGACTCATGGTAAGACTCCTTATGAACTGTGGCATAAAACAAGACCTTTCATTGATTTTATCAGAACATTTGGATGTCTCCGCACCATCTTGAACACGAAAGATCAAGTAGCCAAGTTTGCTGAGAAATCAGATGATGAATATTTTATTGAATACTCTTCCCAAGCTAAGGCTTATAGAGTATACAATCTCAGAATTAGAGTAGTTGAAGAATCAACCAATGTGATCTTCAATGAGCACAATCCCTGTGTGAAAGGTTCTGGTCCTACTTCAGCTCCAGTTGTAACTAACCTTGCAAGTGAAGTTCCTATCAGCATAGCAATGACAAATCAAGCTGATACATCTGAAGTGCCTGAAAATTCCAGCTCAGAGGCACAAAAACACAATGGAAGAAACTTCAAATGTAGGAGGAAATGGTAGTGATGAAAGTGATCAAGAATTTCTTGATGCTGATAACCACTCCATTGAAGACAACATCAATGATGTCACACACTTATTGGATCAAGCTTCTCTTGATAAGTGTGCTGATATGATGGGATACACTTCATTGACAGATCTAAATTCTCAAATTTAGATCTGTCTAATCAACTTGCTGTGATCTCTCAACTTAGGATCCACAAGTCACACCCCACCATAAACATCATTGGAGATGTTGAGAAAGGGTGAGGACAAGAGGACAAACCCTATACTCTTTTTTCTTGTCCCAGATAGAGCCAAAGAAAGTTGATATGGCTTTGTAGGATGGAAGTTGGGTTGAAGCAATGCAATAGGAGTTGCTTCAATTCAAAAGACAAAAGGTCTGGAACCTATGCCCTTTTCCTCAAGGGAATGCTATCATAGGAACCAAATAGTTGTTTAGAAATAAGAAAGATGATAAAGAGCTTGTCATCAAGAATAAGGCAAGACTGGTTATTCACGGGTACACACAAGAAGAAGGAATTGATTACACTGATGTTTTTGCTCCTGTAGCAAGACTTGAAGCTGTTAGGATATTTCTGGCGTTTACTGTAAAACCTTGATAATCTCCCAGAAATCACTAACACACGATCTCAATCAT
>BJCN01176881.1:0-15800 GCA_018326445.1 Flaveria brownii
GGATTGTGTTGTCTAATTCATGTATCCAGCTGGCCTTCAAAGTATGGCCGTCTGTAGGTTGTATTATATACTATCTCAAAGTCTTGTAATGTATGAATGCTGAATACTTGTAACTTGAATTTGAAAAGCAATATACAACATCCTTGAAAACCAACCAATAGTGTTGTTATCTTGTTCTTTCTTTCTGAGTTTACTTTTGTGTTTTTAGCATCATCATAACCAGTTCCCCATTTGATCTGTTAAGTGTTCTAATACACTCTCCTCATTGTGTTGTTGTGTTGTAAAAGTGCTAACCCCTTCACCCGGTCCTGCACTGTATGCCAAAGTTTTAAAGTGCACCTTCTGGTTATAGGAAGTTTAATTTCTGGGTCATGTCAATAACCCAGATGGAATTTTTGTAGATCCAGAAAAGATAGAATCCATTATGCAATGGGACTCTCCAAATACTGATTCATTCGAGATTTGTTAAAGATTGCATCCCTTTAACAAAGTTAACTCAAACCGAAGTAAAGTTTGAATGAAAACAAGGTCAAGAGGACACATTCCAAGAACTAAAGATGAGGTTGTCTCAAGCACCCATTTTATCACTGCCAGACAAAAATGAGGATTTGGTGGTTTACTTCAATGCTTCATGTCTAGGGCTTAAGTGTGTCTTAATACAACTAGGAAACATGATCTCCTACATTTCTCAGAAGTTAAAGGCTCACGATGTTAATTATTGTACTCATGATTTGGAGCTTTCCGTTGTGGTATTCGCTCTCAAGATATGGAGACACTTTTACATGGCGTCAATTGAAAAATCTTCATAGATCGTAAAATCTTAAAGTATATCTTCGAATAGAAGGATTTAAATATGAGACAATGATGATGGGTGGATTATATAAAGGATCACGATTGCGAGATCCATTATCACTCCGGCAAAGCTAATATGGTAGTCGATACCCTGAATAGCAAAAAGAAAAAAGACATGAACTAATCTAAGGTGCATTCTTGCCAATTAATGGTAACAACAAATGAAACTAACACAATATCTAGATCTAAAAAGTAATGGATCAAAACATGTTTGTTTGCTATGAAACTTTATAGATATGTTAGAGATCACAAACTAAAGCCAGTGTTCTCACGCTTGAATCATTCGGTCGGTCCGACCGGGAATCGGAAGGTAGGCTGATCCGAGCAGCCCAATTCGTTTTTGATGGATTCGACTATCCGGTTCGTCCCGAAGCAGTGGTCGGACTGGGAAACGGATCGGGTTTTGACCGGGAAACGGTTCGGCGTACGGTTCGTTGTCCAAACCGGTTCTGAAAACATTGACTAAAGCTTGGAAGCTTTAATTTGATTAAAAAAACACATGTTTGATGATCAAGACTAAAGCTTGGAAGCTTTAATTTGATTAAAAAACAAATGTTTGAAGATCAAGAAAAGATCTTGGCAACACGTGAATGCAGAAAGTTAAAAAATCTTCAAAGTATGATCAAAAGTTGTTCAATTGTTATGAGAACTTACAAATCGTCACGAAATCGTGAGTCTAAGATAATGGTAGCTTTGAATCCATCAAAAACAAAACAATCAAAAGATCAAATTTTGTAAACAAAGAGTCAAGGCTCTAAAACCACTTGTTAATGTAATCTTAGGTCTAGATCGAATATTTTGTTTATGTTTTGTTGTTATAACGACTTTGGGATGCGGAATCTCACAAATTGGATATTGATGAAGATGATTTTATTAAGAAGAAGATGAGCTTTTCACAGATAAATGTCATTCTTATTTCAATCATAAACATTTATTATACGTTGATGAACACGAAGAGAATTTTATCATAGTTACCTTATTACAAACATACTCTACTATTAATAGGGAAGACGTCACCCGTAATAAGAATGACAATGATAAGAATGCCCTCATGATTACAAAAGTTCTCTAAATCAAGTAATAAAAAGTCATCACCACAACTTGCTTGACTACACTCGTATCTTGTCCGTGTTCACTGGGACCTGGTCGTTCACTTGTACGAAATATTGATGGGTAACTCTTATAAGATTTGGCTTGAAGTGCATAGTTGATTCTAACACCCGCATGTGAACAATATATCTTCAATTCATCCAAAAGTGAAAATCATAATTGTCGATATGTGACAAAAGCATCCTTAAGTGAGCTCGTAACCTACGCAAAAAGAGTGGACCCTTATGATTTTTATGATTGGTTGTTCAATTAATTTATTAATGAAACCTTGAATTAATTCATGTACCACCTTGAATAACGTTAAAGAAAACCTTTTTCAAAATTCGCTTAAAAATTGAATGATTTTTTAGTTTTGACAAAAAATTTAGCAGTTTAAATAAGAAAGATAAAAGAGTATTGTAAGAATTTACCAAAGTTAGCTATTGAACCCGCACTTTGTTGCATGTTTCTTTTTTAATGTCTTATGGACACATGTGTTGCGTAGTCTTGAGCGATAAACTTCGTAGACCTCGTATGAAAATAAATATAAAAAATATGAGTGAAACCCATGCGTTGTTCTGTGGTCATTTAGATAAAACTTTCAAACAAATATAAAAAGTAATACTTTTATGTAAAGGTATATTGAAATAAATGAAACCGTCAAACATCTCCCACTTGCATCTCGTTTAAGTCATTTTACACATTTTTATACATCAAAAAAAATAAACATATAAATCATATAAATATAAAGGGTGAGATTATTTTACAAAGTGTATTTTTATTACAAAGTGTGACAAGACACAATTAGACTAAAAAAGTCACAAAAAAATTACATCTTCCAATGTAAATCGAATTTCAAAAAGTATTTCGCAGTCTCTGTCTCGTTGTCCTCTTTCAGAAAAAAAATAAAAAAAAAATTCATTGTGCCTTTTATGACACAATGACGTCATTATGTCTTTCTTAATGACACAATGACGACATTATGTCTTTCATAAATGACATAATAAAAAACATTAATTTTTTTATCTTTTTTTATTTTTTTTATTTTTCGTTTATTTTTTTCTTGGTGAGGACGACTAAGTGAACAAAAACTCAAAATTACTTTTTTGAAATTCGATTTAGATTGTAAGATATAATTTTTTTATGTCTTTTTTTTACTTTATCATGTTTTGTAGCAAAAATACACTTTGTATATGAAACTCTTTCAAATCTAAAAACTCCCTCCCTCCCTCCCTCTACCGCTCCTATTGCTATTACTACTATTCCTGTTGCCCCTACTTCTAGTGCTACTGCTGCTGCTGTTACTACTTACTATTATTGTTGCTTCTCCAATTACTATTATTACTATTATCATTGTTAGTATCTTTATTATCATCATCATTATTATTATTATTATAAATATCAATATTATTATCAATGGCCATTCATTAATTGTTGTTATTTTTATTGTTATTTTTATTTTTATTTATTTACTTATTTTATTATTGTTATTAAAGTTTTTAGTTTCCTCGTATTGAAGGCAACAGTTTATTCTGCTAGGCAACAATTCATTTACAAAAATCTCCTATCCATTCAACAAATATTTTATGGACCGAACAGATAGCACAACACCGATAGCTACAACTTGTACAATTACTTGAGTAGTTTTGGAAGTAGATACTTGTAAAATTTCTTGATAAAGAATAAATGGAGGGCTACACCAAGCAATGGCAATGTTGAAAGCATCCATGTAGATCTTCTACTTTGAAGAAACAGTTGACTTAACCATTTTAAGATGCCAGCCAGATCTAGTGCCTTCGTATTATCATTAGGAGCGAGTACATGTTCTTTTACGACATCATCATCATCATCCACTATCGACAGATCGTCTACTTCATCACTTGTTAATCGATCATGGTTGCTGACGGCAGCAACCATTCCATTTGAAACATTAACATATGGGCCTTGATCAACACAAGATTCTTCTACGAAATGTGGAGGATTCTGTTACATGTTCGCAAATAATATCACCTCAGCATACATAACTTTCATTACGTTCGCAAATAATTCACGCAGCATACAATAATAATATTCCCCAAATTTCAACTTCAACTGACCTTCTTTTGTGTGTGCATTAAGGGACTGCTGTGCAGAGCACCAAGGAACTCATTCACGGCTCTCACCCACCTGGAATGGCATGGCACGGTTAACGAAAACACCAGCTCCTATTAACTTACTCAAAACAAACAAAAAATATTCAGATACACATGGAACTTAAAGATAAAAGCATACCATAAACTAGATCCAGTAAGACCCTCGAAGAAAGCAAGATGTCCACCATGCCGTGTGACAGCCAGCACAATGTTTTTATTTGCTCTATCGGGACCGGACCAACATAAATCAAGAATAAAGGTGATCAGGTATTAAAGTAAATTCTGGATGAAATCCAAGCGAGATAAGAACAGAAACGGCATTATTGAATATTATAACAAGTGTGCCAAATACGATTACAAACCGTATTTTTTATCAATTTGATTTTTAGGAGGTTCTATGCATTAAAAATACACTTTGGGACACATCTCTATTTCAGCTAATTTTCTCCCTTTTTTCCTCTTTTAAATGTGGGGCTAGCCCATTTGGTAGAGCCTTTGACTTTTGGAATGGGTTCAAACCTAGGCATAGTGTAAATTAATTTGGTGTAATTTAGGAGTAGGGTATGTTTGTCGTTCAAAAAAAAACAAAAAAAAACTAATTTTATTTAATTATTTTTTTAAAGGGCAGAGATGAAATAGAATACCTGCACTCATCCCATGGAATTGCCTCCCAAGTACAGACAGGATCATCTAAAGCACTTATACATAGTAATGGAATACGAACTTTAGTCACATACTGCGCACTGCTGCAATGTCTATAGTATGTATCAACAGTCTTCAAAAAGAAAAAAAGTCACATCATCATGCTTATATGTTATGTTTACAGAGCAAGGTCGGATAAGGTTTACCTCAAACTTCCCAACTAGACGGGTCGCGTAATTGTCAAAATCCCGTATTGTGCGTGACTATAGAAAGGGGAGTAATCAAGTTATGTTAAATAATGTTGTTCATGTTTCAAATCACCAATATTTTAGAAAAAATATATATGGTTTTAACAAAAAGAACAAAAAACGAACGAACATTTACTAAACTAAACTTGCAACCATAGAGCCTACTACCTTAACAATACCATCCCAGTCTGCAAGTCTTGAATAAAGTGTTTGATGCCTGTAATGGGAAAACAAAAGTTAAGACAATGCAACAAAGATCTTAAACATAATGCGGGCAATGACTAATAGAAAAGCATAAACCACATACAGTTGTGCATACTCTTGAAGACCAACAGTTAGAGCCCTATCATAGAACTTTTGAACAGTCCTGCGACATATGAATCTAGAGCCAATCTGCCAAATCATACATTAAATAATAGCATCACGTTAAAATGTGACACATAGAGTGCAATATATTTCTCAAGAACAGAAAAGATGCTCAATGGCGGACGGTCTATAAAAGATAGAGTTTCATATAAAACAACAGATTTAAAAAAAAAAAGAAAAAGAACTAGTAATTATCAGATGTTTTCAAGAATCATGATCAGAGACGAGCTTAATCTCAAAAGTAAACCGTGGTTATATAGACTAGTACTATACTACAATGGTAAAAAACAGTTTACCAAACCCTAATAATGACATTAGAAGAAACCTAATGTCCAGAACACACACACACACACAGAGGCATATAGCCCTATTCATGATAAGTATTACATCATAGCATGAATATATGTTTGTGAAGCCCCAACAAGTCACATACACATTGAATCCCAAACTGAGTTTTCTACGCTCATCCATTGACCAAATGTAAACTCTATTTATGGTTACTGGTTCATGATGAGTAATTCCAATTAAGTGGTAGTCAGGCATGCTATGGTTGAAGGAAAAATATTTGGATGTTGGAAAGGCCTCACAACAAATTACCATCCCACCCCACAAGCACTTTATGTTGATCGCTCACATATTGCGGTGTTCAGTCAATACGGTAGTGTTAGCATGTTTAGGGATGCATTTCCATTTTTTGGTGATTTATCACGGGTAAAGGTATGCAGTAAGAATGTAAGATGTGGTTGAGACTCACTCTCGGGCTCTTGTGCATGATTTATTCGCTTATTAATTTGTTCTAGTGTTTATGATATGGATCGCTTTTTTTTTATTTGTTGTGTGTTTATGTTTTCAAAGGGTCTGTCATGTTTGTTCACTGGTTTCATTTGTCATGTGTTCTTGTAGGCAGTAACAAATACATTTCATTTGTTATGATTTGTTCACTGATTTCATTAGAACAAGTTTTTTATTTGTTAAGTACTCGGTTATTTCGTTAGACCATGTGTTCAGTAATTTCTTGTTGGCTCAACTTTTGCTAGCAGTAAGTGTAGCAAATATAAATCAGTACTTCGCTGATTTGAAATTGACTAATTGTTCAATGTTCATGGATCAATTTAAGTGGACGCTAATGGTGGTGAAGTCGATCTTGGTACGACAGATGCAACTCATACGGGTGACCAAGTAGAATATATGGCACGGTTGACCCCACAAACAAAAATTCATCTTGAAACTCTGTGGAAAACAAACCAGAGGGGTATATCCATTAAGGCAACACTTAATTGGTGGGTTTTGACATGTAGGATATTACACGTGTCCCACGCATGTATGCAAAGAGATGAAATACTTTTTTCTGAAAAAAACCAAGTCTAAACAAGTAATAGACCCCATGATTAATAATTTTGATCAGGGTAATGAAGAGACTGAAAAATGTGTGGTAACAAAGGTGGAGAGGACAAGAGATTAGGGTCAAGCAAATGCGTCTAAAAGGCCAAGGCAAAAGAGACCTATGGACATGTTCTTCACTCCTAAGCCTAAAGACACACAAAGAGGCATGAAGGAGGAAGACAATATACAATAAATGAAATACGTAAAAGAGAAATGAACACCTAACAGTTGTAGGCAGATAGGTAGGTGGTTCTATGACGCATGTAGTCTTTTCCACGCGACCAACTATGATAGCTTTCAAATCATGTTGGAAGTAGTTGCATAGTTTGGTCCGCGATTTCAAGCACCAACCATGAATGAATTGAGGTTGCCGCTACTTACAAAAGAAGCAGACGACACCAAAATAGAGGTGAACAATCACAATAAACAATGGACTATCAAATGATGTTCTATTTTATCCGATTGATGGTATGATTCAACCGTTCAAAACATATTGTGAACTTTTTGGTCAATTCTCCTAAAAGGATGGTGTTTGTGAAGTCAATAGACACATCAGAGATTAGAAGGACACTTAATACATGTAATGCTTGAAGAAATGGATGATGAGATAAGACAGTAGAATGCAGTACAAGTGGTGAAAGATAATGCATCAAATTATGTTTAAGGCAGGTAAGTAACTTATAACTAAGCATGATAATACTTAGTATGTTATACTCGTATGATGTTAATTTTCTAGTTGTCTTTATACGTAAATTCTTGAACGCTTCAAGAACTCATTTATTAGACCCATGTGTAGCACATTTTATTGATCTCATGCAGAACATAAGAAAGATTCTAAAGATTAAGAAATGTTTAAAAACTACAATGTTTTTGAATGACAATACATATAACCATGTTGTGCTTGTGAACATGATTAGAAAGTTCATAAATTAACAAAATTTACATAGGCCCACTGTGACTCCTTTTGCAACATCAATCATTACCCTAGCACAAATGCCCAAGCAAAAAAACTTGTGAAAGATGATCGCTCGCGATTAAAGTCTTTAGAATTATTGATAATACACAAACACACATATGAGGGCGACCGTTATAGCAACTAGTAAGGTTGTCGCTTTGACAGAGTTCACCAAGTGATCCAGCGCTTCCTCTCTGTTGGATAGAGGGAAATGAGGTGAAGGGAGATTAGATGGAGGTAAAGCATTTAAAAATTAGAAGAGGGAAGAGGGGGGGGTGTTGATCCACGAAACCATTGAAGAGAAGCGCAGTTGAAGTGATCAAGCCTCCAAGCGGGAGACAGTCAGGCGTGTGGAGGCCGCGATCAAAGAGCAGCTGGCCCTAGGATCAGCTATATTTGACAGAAATCAGCTATTTTTGACAGATTGCCAAAAAATCAATTAGGCCAGCCTGTTTCCAGCCTATATCCAGCAATCTTGGGCTGCAATTTGAAAGGGTTTTATAACCTGGTTTTCCCTCTAAATATAGACCTTTGTAATGTAATTTGATCAACATGTCATAGATAAGATAGACTTGAGTGCACTCGTGTACATCTGTCAGTTTTCACCGAACCAGGTAAATTCACGTATCATCTTTGTCTTTCTGCTTCTACTACTTTCTTTTGTTTTTTTGCTTGTGTTTCCCGGTTAGCAACCAAACTGATTAACAACGACCAAACGAAACTGATCAGGCATTCATCAGCCAGTGACCAAACAGAATTAGGTTAGCGATCTATGCCTTTAATAACATGCATACAATCAATATTATTCTTCCTAAAGCCCTAAGAATGTGATTATCACACACGTTCGTGGTGAACAAAAAATTATAACTTAAAACATTAAGAACTAGATAGGCATGTCATTAATTGTTAAAACACATGCAAGACAATATATTCACAATTAGATCATTCTCCAGAAGTAGAAAACTAACCAAAAGGTCCCAAGGAGAGCAAACGGCAACCGCTCCAGCAATAGGAATATCTTCCCCATGTTCTCCAAGATACTTAACCTATAAGAAGAAACATCCTAACTCCTTTAGTGACCACATACATAGTAAAACAAAAAAGGGGAATTGGTTGTTTCACTTATACATACTCTTTATTCAACAAAAAGCCTTGTTATTATCTTTTGATGTTGAGATGAAAGCCAAAACTTTTTTATTTAGAACGGCATCTCACAAACCCATCTAATCTACTCCTAACTTTACTCCACAATCCACCATAAGATTTGAACCCAGACCTCTAAGGAAGGAGGCACCTTTTAACACACCAAGATACCATACCAGTGGACTAAATGCCCTTTTGGTAGATGAATGCTTAAACTATCTTATAGTAAAAAAAAATTGAAGCATGGACTATCATTACTAGGAAAGCATAGACCATTAAAAATAGCTATTTGCAAGGGTGGTTTAGAAGAAAAAGAGATATAAAAGAATACTGTACAAGAATGTTAGCACCAATGCTAGTCCCAACTGCAAAAAGAGGTGCATTAGGATATTCATGATGAAGGTGGTTGATGGCGTCTCGTATGTCATTTGTCCACCCCGCATTATAAAAGCAATCTGACTGCATGCAGACACATAATACACCAATAAACAATTAACAGCAACTTAAGTGATCAAAACGCTGCAATAGCTGGCAAATCAAACATGACAATAAGACAAATAACCAAACATTAAAGTGCAAAAATTCCTCAATGTAATAAATAAGTTACAACTCACAGTAACAGAAATTCCTCCAAGCCCTCGATGATTACAAACAACAACATTCCATCCTCGTTTTGCCGTAGAGAAGGCAAGATGCTTGATGTACTAAAAAATAATTATCAACAATAAGGATCATATGATTGTTGATCAATAAAAGAAAGACTAAGACCAAGATATATTTTATTCGAATAGTCGCACTCGCTCCATTATTATTCATTTTCTGAAATATAAGGGACAGTGTAATCACATTCCTACCGAGAGAAAGAAACATGATATAAAAGTAAATAGTGAGGCACATATAAACAAGACATAATATCCTATATTTCTAAAGAATAAAGAAACAATATATATGTGTATATATACACAAACACACACGTATAAGTATGTAGTGTCCTCTAAACTCCGAAAAGGGTGGAAAAACTATGAATATGTCACACCACACAACACAACTTTATAGGTTACCTTAAAAAAATTTACAACATTTTGCTAGCTATGAATTTAAACCATAATGGCTTCCCTACTAACTAAGTTGCATACTTCTCACCTAGCCAATATTCTAATTTATTTGACTATAGAAATACAAAATCCTTTAAAAAATATATTCGAAACAAAAGAATTCCTCATTGGAGGTGTGTAGACAAATGCATGTATAAATTACAAGGTGGGGTACAAAAGACCTGAAAATATGGACCAGAGAAAAAGTCAAAACAATTGTTAGTATCGATGTGTACTCAGATTTAATGTGATTAGTTCAGGTTAGCAATCCAGAAAACCTTTCCAAATTAGCAGTCCAGGTAGAGTCTAGCGATACAAAGTGCCATGTCAATAAACCCGAACACATCCACAAGTGGGATACATTCACAAAATCGGTAATGTTAGGTGTCATGACGGAAGGTGTTGTTGGGTATCCAGGAGACGTTATGATGGTTGGTATAGATTTGGCAAACAAGAAAAACAAGGGAAGATTTTGGGTCGAAAAAATCAATATTGACTAAAGCCAAAAGGTCAATATTTACTTTGACTAGAAAGTCAACCCAAAGGCTTAGGACGTGTTTTAATCACAATCAAAATGTTCTGCTTGTATTTTGAACAAATGTAATAGATGTAATGTGTTGTATAGTCTCTAAAGGGCTAAAAACAGGCCCAAATTGAGGTGGGGTTCCAGTTGGATTTTCTTTTTGGACCAGTTGTGGTCTAAAAAGAATTAGAAATTGGGCCAGATCTTAAATTCAAATCGTATAGCACTCGATTTAGAGGGTATTGGGCGGGGTTTTTGGGCCCATTTGTGTTAGGTATATAACACGGCTGGACCAGAAAAAGCTTCTGGTTTAGGGTCAAAAACAGTGAACAAAACACAGCAATGGCTCGAGTCTGAACCTTCCAGCTATTCTATTTGAGAACTGTTTTAGAAAAGACATCAAACATTAGCAACAGAAAACTGATCAACAGCACGGATATGATTCTAAAAGCGGATTGGTCGGAACCATTGCTGTGCCTTTAGTGCTCTTAGAGCCTTCGACTACTATGGTTACAACATGGCATTATAATGCCCTGATCAAATGGTATATGTTTGTAACCAAAATACCCATTAGAATTAAAGCAGGTTTAGTGAGCATTCAGGCTTGACATTAACCATATCAGCTGACAATAATTTGAACTTACAGCCGAAGAGGAATCACTAGTTAATCCAGGGACTACAATAACGATCGGGGTTTTATCATCTTCATATGTTGAATCTCCCATAACTGCAAGATTATGCAAAACTTTAGATCCGGCGATAAATGAAATAAACTGTTACAAGCATGTTTGGCAATTCATTTTGCAAGCTTCTCGTCATGGAATATGTTTTCAAAATATCATAATATTGTCACAATATTACACGATACCATGTCTCATGCCCTAATAGTAAGCTCATACAACTATCCTTTAGCGTCAAAGCAAACTTTGAAGAGCTTAAAATAATGGAAGCAAGATGTATCCTACAACTAATAAAGCATTGCATTATTCTAAAAAAGTAGTAAGGGCGTACCTGGTGCTGCAAAGAGCTCCCGCGTTTTCGCAGGGTCCAGGGAGGGTCCGTCCCATTTAAGGGAAGATGTACGCGGTCTTTCCCCCACATTTTTGTGGGGAGGCCGTTTCCACGGATCGAACCTGAGACCTTCGGTCCCTTAGGAACAGCTTTTACCACTGCGCCAAGGCCCGCCCTCTATTCTAAAAAAGTAGTAATAAAAATCAAATGAAAATGACCTCTAAACATCTAAGCATTTAATAAAACCCGTTTAGTTTTCTTGGTAAAATTAAGGACTTCTAGTGGGATCTGTTGGTAGGAGGAGTAAAGGAAGACCTGATGCGTGACCCCCTGCGTGATGTGTAGGTTATCGACATTTGCCCTTTATAGATGAAGCATATTGCTTATTTGATGTATGCGCTATCTTCGGGTTATTATGCTTATGCTTATGTGATGTATGCTTATGGGATGTATGCACTATAGTCTGGTTGTTATACTTATGAATATACTTATGAATATGTCTATGCTTATATACCTATGTGTTGTATGCTTTATACTCTGCTTGTTATCGTTTTCGAGTCGGGGGTCTCTTTGGAAGCGGTATCTCTATCTCTCAAGATAGAGGAAAGACTCGCCACCACCTACCCCTCCCAGACCCTGCTTTTTAGGGGGATATACTGGGTATGTTTGTTTAGTTTTCTTGATAAAAATCAAATGAAAATGACCTTATTGATAAGAAGCGTGTTGGGTTTGTGAAGGCTTTAGGCTTGGGCCCATGTTTAGTTTTCTTGTTAACTAAGTTGTTAACCCTAATTAGTCTCTATATATACCCTGTCATGTATTTGTAATCTTTGTACTGAGCAAATAAATAAAACCCTAATTGCAGTCCGTGGACATAGGTCACACCGCCCGAACCACGTTAAATAATGAAAATACCAGGTCTAGAAAAATACATAGGGAAAGTGTTGGAAAGATTCAAGATAAATAGTGAAAATACCAGGTCTAGAAACACACCATTGGGAAGTCACTT
Source organism: Flaveria brownii (assembly GCA_018326445.1). Lineage (NCBI taxonomy): Eukaryota > Viridiplantae > Streptophyta > Magnoliopsida > Asterales > Asteraceae > Flaveria > Flaveria brownii. The sequence goes on from BJCN01176881.1 coordinate 12,448, forward strand.
CAAGCTTACCAAAGATCAGTCTCCTAAATCTTAAGAAGAAAGAACGGAGATGGCTAAAATTCCATACGCATCCGCGGTTGGCAGTCTCATGTATGCCATGGTCTGCACTCGACCAGACATTGCTCATGCAGTTGGGGTAGTTATTCGATTTATGTCAGATCCGGGGAAAGAACACTGGGAAGCAGTTAAGTGGATACTCAGATACTTGAAGGGTACATCTAAAATGGGGTTATGTTTCAAGGGTAAGATGCAATTCTCAGAGGATATACTGATGCTGATTTGGGTGGTTGTAAAGTGACATTCAAAAGCACTACAGGGTATGTTTTTACAGTGGGAGAAATAATAGTTAGCTGGATGTCCAGACTTCAGAAAAGTGTAGCTCTATCAACAACAGAGGCAGATACATGGTCGTTGCTGAAGCTAGTAAAGAGTTAGTACGGTTAAAGGCTTTTCTTGAAGAATTAGGTAAACAGCAGTCTGATTACTCATTGTATTGTAACAAAGAGAGTGCAGTGAAACTTGCCAAAAATCCAGTCTATCATGGTAAAACAATGCACATTGAGATGAGGTATCATTTTGTCAGAGGATTGATCAGTGATGTAGCAATCAGTTTGAAGAACATCTCAGGTGCGAGGAATCCAGCCGGTATGTTTGCCAGATCAGTGGTGCTGGATAAGCTAAATCTTTGCATAGCTTCAGCTGGTCTTTAGGAATAATGTTGAGAAGGCGGGGGTAGCTAGGGGGTGCAAAAATCAGAGGGATTTTACAGAAGTACAAAGAAGCGGAGTGTAACTGAACGTGTTTCAAAGCCTCCAAGTGGGAGAATTGTTGGGTGTAGACTTCAGGTGAATTAATTTGGCGCAGTTGGGCTCGGCCGGCCCAAGTTCTAATTACGCCCAGTTTAGTTAGATTATTAACTAAAGGGATTAATTGTAATTGTAGTCTATATATATGCATCTCATTGTACTTGTAATCTTTATCACTCAATAAAAGAAAACCCTAGTTGCCCCAAGAGAACGTAGGTTGCACATCGCGACCGAACCTATATAAATCTCTCGTGTCTATTATTGTTTAGTGTTCTCTATTGTTTGTGTTCGTACCAGTTTTAATCCTAACAAGAAGGAAGCTCAGTGATTGTTCAAATCAACAATCTAAAATCAATCTTAACAAGACTTGTATATGTTGAAATTAAGTTTGAAGATAAAGTTCAGGCTTTACTGCTGTTGTCGTCTCTGCCTGATGGTTGGTCTGGAACTGTGACTGCAATTTCAAGTTCTATGGGGACTAAGGGTTTCACTCTTGATGTTATTCGGGATCTAATTATGGAAGATGTCAGAAGAAGGAACTAAGATGAATCATCAAATAATGAGTTGTTAAATGTTGGCAGGGGTCGAGGTAATAACAGGATAAGTGGGAGTCAGGAAAGGAGTTCGTCTAAACCTAGTAAGAATGTGAAATGTTGGAGCTGCAATGAGGTAGGACACGTTAAAAGTCAATGTCCAAATAAAGAAGAATTGAACACTGTTGCTGGGGATGTTTCTGATGATGATGCATTGATACTTGGTGTGGAAAAAAGTGTGGACTCATGGGTCATGGATACTAGCCTTCTGGGGCTTCGTTCCACGCCATTGACAACGGGAAACGATGGTTAACCTGAAACATAGTGATTTTGGAAAGGTACGATTAGCCAATGACGAGATACTTGAAGTAACGAGCATGGGGGATATTGATTTGGTTACTTCATTGAGAAATACATGGAACCTAAAGAATGTTAGGGTGATTTCGGGGCTGAAAAAGAAACTGATTTCAGTTGGTCAGCTGTATGAACAAGAACTGGAAGTAAGGTTTGGTGGTGGTAAGTAGAGATTGATCAATGGTAATCTGGTTATTGCTCATGGTATAAAGTTTGTGTCATTGTATATGGTTAAGGTACCTACTGAGGGATGTATGATCGTCCTGGTTAAGCACAACAAAATCCGGTCCGTTAAATCTAGTGCTAAGAGCATTCATTTTGCAAACATGAAGTCTGGAGCAAGGATGTTAGGTGAACGAGTTCGAAAGTCTAAACCATTCAGGGGATTCGGTGGACAACAGAAGCATGGGACGTGTTCCGGGTACAGTTATAAAGAACCGTTGGGTTTTAAAGACTACGATTGAAAAATTCTCTCCTGGTGATTGTTTGTTGAATTTGGAGTGATGGTGATCCTCGATGTGTCTTTGAATCCGGTGAAATGTCCAAATCGGTTAAGATGGAGGATGAGTCGTTGGCGAGACTAGCCACAACTGAGATGGAGCTCGGGGGAGCTTCAACTGGCCCTTCTGGTACTTGATGATGAGGGGTCACTGCAACTAGGAGATATGATAGAGTCTTAGCTTATTCTTTGGGTACTGCAGGCTTGAAAGACTTGTTTCAAGATTACTATGTTAGATTGTAATTCTTTGTACTAGCTTGTATTTGTATGTTTAGTGTTGGATATGTTAAGTCTTTAAAGTAGAGGGACTTCATGTGTAAATAGTTAGTTCTACTAACACTATAAATAGGTGATTAGTGTGTGTATTAGAGGTATCACTTGATAATTCACTTAATAAACGTTCATTACACTTTGTTAGTTAATTCTGTTACTGTCATTTGGTATCAGAGCAGTAACGGCTCTCGATCCAAAACCTCTTCTCTCTCGATCGATCTTGATCTCCCGCTCGGTTCGAATCGTCGACCGAATTGAATCCCATTGGAATACAATTCTTGAACTCTCGATTACAATCATCGGTGATTGTTATTGATTCGTCAGATCTGATCATCTGCGAAATTTACCCCAATTCAAGACTCTGAAGTGAACTCGATGGCAGATCGCGGTGCACAGGTGGTGCTGAAAGATACGAGCGACTCCATTTCGTTCAAGATCCCGATGCTAACCCCGACGAATTACACTTCCTGGTCAATTAAGATGGAAGCTTTTATGGATGCCCAGGGAATCTGGGATGCCATAGAACCCCCTGGTACAGCCGCAGTTGATGTGAAACTAGGCAAGAAGGCGAGGGCCTTCATCTTCCAGTCTTTACCAGAAGATGTCTTTATGCAAGTGGCTGCATTCAAGACTGCGAAAGATGTCTGGGATGAATTGAAGAAAAGGCATGTAGGGGAAGAAAGAGTGAAGCAGGCCCGAATTCAAACACTAGATCATGAGTTTGAAATGTTGGGCATGGGGGAAAATGAGTCAATAAATGAGTTCGCTGGGGAGATGGGAGAGTTAATTTCAAGATACAGAGCTCTGGGGACTGTAATCCCAGATGTGAAGCAAGTCAGAAAGGTCTTGAAGGCTGCACCTGAAAGGTATCTGCCAATTGTGGCAGCA
>BJCN01176953.1:0-10143 GCA_018326445.1 Flaveria brownii
ATATAGGAATAAAAGATGCCAATGATCATGTTAATAAAAGATGTTTCATAGACATACATGATATATGATAATATTTTCATCTTTGAGAATATGTTATGACACAGGAGGCAAAATCAAAAGATGGGGCATATAAGTCTGACTTGGCATGTAAGTCCTAAAAGTCTTGCAAGGGCAAAACATAAGTCCGACTGGCAGTTAATAAGTCCTACAACTTGTTAATATTCTATGTTCATAAACGTTTCTCGTGCTAATTGTGCTTAAATAGATATTATCTAAGACAATAATGAAATCTGAGAAAGCTGATCAAAAGTAAAAGGTTTAAGTCAAATTGGGGTGACTTGAAATGTTAATAGTGTCTTGAAGCTGGATAAGGTTTTTGCAGGACTTTTGATTATGGGATCCACTAAATTCATATAAGTTAACCAAAACATGATAAAATCACAGCTTATGTGTCTAAGTAACCTTGAAGTCTAAGTTTAAAAGAATACAATATATTGACAATCAACATAACTGGTTGTATTTATAAATGCTGGATGATGTCAATGATCAATTTTTAAGAAATATAATCCTATACTTGAAATATACAAAAAGATTTAAGTTGTTATAATAGTTAATTGTTATTTTGTTTTGTTATGTTAAAAATAATGTTTTTGTTTAATAGTTTTTGTCATTGTTTTATAAAATTTGCAAAATTAACGGTGTATGTATAAAAGTAAACACTTACATAAACATAATCTTTTTCATAACAAATCAATAAATTTCATAAGATGATTAAATTGAAAAATCAAAAAGTTAGAAAAACAAATAAAAATGAACTTTTTACGCGAGAACTTGTGCGAAAAGTTTCAAACATGCGAAAAGTTCTTCAAGCGAGAACTAAAACTTCTCGCACGAGAAGTCTAAGTACCTTAAAAGGCACAGTTATGCGAGAACTCCAACTATTCACATAATTTCTCAGAAAATTTCTCTAAAAAATTCTAAGTGTCGAACCTCTGTCTAAATCGTTTCTAGTCTTCATTGTGGTCACATTGTGATTTCTAAGCAATTACTAAGGTATATTGATGTTATAGACTTTGATTTATATGTGTTTGAACCTTGACCAAAAATTAATGGACTAATAAACACTAAAATCGAACAAATTAATAACAATAAACCTTAATAATGACTAAATTGATACCTATGGAACATGATTTGATGGTTAAAACGCTCTAAATTAACAGATTGAAAATTTTGATTTTGAAATGTTTCATGTGAAAAGTTCGATGAATTTGAACAAGTACGAAAACTTTCAAAAGTTTTAGCATGTATTGAACTTGTCGCACAACAAGTTGACTTTTAGTCAAAATCAGTTTTAAGTGAAAACCACACCTTTTTGCACGAGAAGTTTGCTTTGAAAACTTTTAGTTTTCACATGAGAACTAAGAGTTGTCATGCGAAAAGTTCAAAATCTTGAAAAATTTTTGAAGTGTTGAATTTTTTCTTTCTTTCTAAGTGTAAATAATTTTTCTTTTTTTCACTGTACTTATCTATTCTGTTATTGTTTCAGATGGCTCGACTGTTGGTTTTTAATAAAAACCATAATGCGGTTGCTTATCTTGGAGAGGTGCCGGATGACAAGGATTTGTTTCGTTCTCTTATTGACGGACTGAAGTTGGCTCGGATTCACTATACCATTTCAGCTAACCCGTCCATATACACTGATGTGATCGATCAGTTCTGGCAAACAGCTGCTAGTGAGATAGACGGTGATGGAGAACCTTGCATTACTGGAACAGTCAAAGAATAGAGGATTGTTATCACTGCTGAGGTGATTAACAGTGTCTTACCGTTAGAAGATCACCCTCATACACCAATCAAGATTTACGATGATATGGTTAAAGATTGTTTGATTCGTATGGGTTACTGCCATCGATACCCATCACTGGAGAAGAAGTATCTTCCACAATTCTGGAAGTACTTGTTCCATGTCGTTATCCATTGCCTAAGTAATCTAAAGGCTGGCATGGATAGTCTTAGTGCAGTGTTCGGATCACTACTGGTATCCTTAGTTGATGACCTACCTTACAGCATATACAGAGCTATTTTTTCGGACATGCGGAAGAACATGACTGCAACAGTGGGGAAGAAGTTTGTCATGCACCCCCAGTTTATACAGATGATAGTGAATGCTGCTCATCCTGAGCTAGCAGTGTCTGATTCATCCACATATGTTGTTATGATGATGAAGAATGACATATTCACTAATCTTATGAGAGCTCGAAGGAACGTTGGGATGGTTCACACTTTGCCAAGCTTGGAAGGTTTTCTAATGACTTCCAAGCTGAGGCACGTACCCAAGAGACTAAGACTACACATGTTCATAGAGATGCTACATCTGGTACATCCACATCTACTACTCAAGCTGGAGATACAGAGACTGCCAGTCCATCCATAAGCACTACTCAAGAAGCACCTGAGAGTTCTCAGGATGCTGAACGCTCGGACATGGATGAGGTGAATACATGGTTCACTAGCAGTGGTAGTGAGACTGACAGTGATCAAATCGGAAACGTTCCTTATGTTCTATAAGAGTGTCCCAGAGTGCATGAAACACCAGCTAAACACATTGCTAAGGAACGTGATGCTGAATTTGTTCCCGAGGATACACCAGTTACTAAATATGGAAGGAGGAAGACTATAGCAAGGAGAGCTGGTGAGAGTCCACGTGGTAGGGGTAGAGGACGAGGCGCAATGAGGAAACGTCAGATCCTGATGACCATTATGTCGACTGAGGATGTTCTAGTACCAGATATTCCTGTCTCTGTTAGTGAGGATATACCTATAGCGATTGTCACAGAGTCAACGACTATGACATCTACTTCTATGCCTGCTACTGCTGATGTACTAAGGACACCTGTAAGGAAGCCAACTCATGATGATCTTTTTGAAGATGCTGATTATCTAAACACTACTCCTGAGCCCAGACCTCATACTGAGTCTTTTACTATGCACCTACGGGGGTTACTCTAGAATAGAGAGTTAGTGTATTGGAGAAGGAGGTGATGGAGAAAACACAACTTATTGATGATTTATATAGGAATATGATTGAGAGAGATGATCGGATAAAGAGTTTGGAGAGCCAATAACAGTTTATGATTAATTATGTTCAGATCATGGAATAGAATATCAGAGATTCACCTCACTTGTGTTACCATCTTTCACATAACATACCACTGAGGTTGGAGAATGTAGTGGATAACGAGATGTTGGTCCCGATCATGATGTTGAGCCAGTTATAGCTGCAGAGCATGTTGTTGAGCCTATGGTTGATACAGAGCGTGTTGTAGATCATGTTGATGTTGAAAGGACTACAGACACAGCTATTGCTGATCAAGAGTCTACATTAGATGACAATATTCAGGCTACTGAGGATCAGCCTCTACCATTTACTGGAGAGGCGTTTGTTGAGCCTAAGCACATGTTGCCTATTCTTGATCCAGTTGATAATGATGAGAACTCAGATCATATTGATTTTGATTTTGATTTTGATGATGGTGATGAGGATGATGAAGATGAGGATAATGATAATGAGGATGGTGATGATGATAGTGATGAGGGAAATGATGGAAATGGTGATGACAAAAGGGGAGATGATGATGATGATCAAGGAGGTGACACAGGTGCTCCTACTGGTACTGATGGATCATAAAGATCTGCTAATGTCTCTGGACCAAGTCCTGATAATGCAGCAGACTACACACCCTTGGATCGTGCTACTGAGGAAGCATATGAGAAAGAGTTTTATACATTTTTGTAGAAATTGATTGCTGAGGACGAAGATGAGGGGTTGTCTTCATTTGATGATTTAGAAGAGATTGTTGTGGATTACACAGATATATTCCAAAATAGTCTAAAGGACTTGTTTTCCGATATTCTGGTTGAAGAGGGAGAAATAGTTGGGGAGTCTAGTGCTGAAACGACTGACAAGACAACAGACCAAACGGGTCAAAGTGTTGTACGTCAGGTCGGTAATCTGACTTTTGCTGCTCCACAACCGCCAACTTACGTACTCACGCTGAGAGATTCCAAACCTTTCACAAGGTATGGAAACTCAAAACCTATCATTAGTTGGGCGTATGATGTAGAGAAGAAGTTATATGTGGTTAAGAGGAGGCCAGGTACTATTGAGTACTATCAGGATGAACACGACTTCCATACGCTCAGAGCGTCAGTCTTATATGCTATAGGTCGTGTTCCATTCATTAATCCAAGCAATTGTGGGAAGGGTAATTGGATAAGAAACCTGATATACAGACACAGTAAATCCAACTTCAAGGACTTCAAAACTACCAAATCTAAGGTCATTGAAGATGAGACCCGTATAGATCCAAATACAATCAAACCAATGAAGATCAGGGTTTACAAGCAATCGAGATATGTACGGAAGATACTTATCCATGCTCCTGTGCCAGTTAACAGCTTGTCAAAGCTAATGTGGTGAAGTTGTGAGAGTGAAACCGGTCATGCTATTTACATTGTGTGGATAGAGAATACCATATCATCGACCCTGTTGATTTGCTTAAATTTGGAAGAGACGATTTGTTGAGGCTGCAAGCTTTCCCTAATGCAGCTGATGAATCTGTTTATCTACTAGCAGCGCAGTTTGGTTGGTTGTTCACGAAGGCCCTAGACAACAAGATGTATGCTTATGGGGTAGTTACAAGATTGCAGACATGGACTTCTAAACAACATTGATTTACTGAGCCTAAGGTGAGATTATAGGAGTTGAACCTAGAGGCTCGGGAAATCAAATCAAGATGAAGATCAAGATCGAAGACACGCGAGAAGTAAAGTTATTGCGCGAAAACTAGGTTCTGTTCATATTACTTGTAATACTTTACAAATCAGAGAACAATATAATATTTGAAGTTATTTACATTGTGTGTTTTGTTCTTCAATTGATTCAATCTATCCGTGATATCTACATTTCGCATATTCGTTACGAGATCGATCATGTAACGTGTTAATCCTTACATGACACGTGTATGCAAGACCTAACAAAACTAACGAAGTTTGATAACGGAAAATTACCGGATGTCATATTGCACAAGTGCACTTTTGTAGTAGATAATAACTCTAATGACCTTGTGCATCAAAACTGGTTTAAAAGTACACAAAATTTGTCTCCAAATGACTGACGATCAATAAAAATAGCCTTTTGTACACACAAAACCTTTTTCGAGACATTCCATATAGTATTGTGCTAGTAATTGATTATTAGTTTCTTAAAGTTCGTTTCTGTGCACGTATCGTAAGCATTAAACATAAATATAAGTAATTATACTTTAAAATTCAACATAAATATAAATAATAAAATTTAAAAAAATAAACAAAATTAATTGAAAACAATATTTTATGAAATAATTGGAAAAAAAGGTTCTTGACGAAGAGTCTGTGTCTTGAACTTTGCCGAAAGATGAAGAAACCACGATAGTAAAAAACTCAAAATTAAGCTTACACGTCTCTTCCTCCTTTAATGTGTGTAAACGTATATAGATTTTAGTAAGGATTATTCAAATGATTAAATTTTAATTTAAAGAAAACGATTATCACCTTTACACTAACTACACACAATACGCAATTACACCTATCGCATAGTAATGTAATTGAGATAGGAAGCGAGTATTGATGCGTGGATACAATGGCTCCCAGTACTAAACTTCTATCACTATCTAACATTGAGTTTGGATTTGTGAATATTGAAATAAATTAAAAACGATTAGCAATTTAAACTTAAAAACAATAAAATAAAGAAGAAGATACACAATTAATTAAAGATACCACTTAAACATTGACTCCACTTAGCATATAAATAAAAACTAGCATAAACTTATGATGAGATAATCTTTTACACATGATACATGAAAGTATCCCAAACACTTTGGAAAGCTAAAACGATAAACACACGATAAGCACCTGAACTTATGCTATAAGAACCGAATGTATAATTATGTCAATATTAAAGATGAACTAAACATCTGTTATCGTTATCTAACTCCATATATCTTTGAGCACTTAACATGATAATCACATGACAATCACCTCAACTTGTATACAATAAACAAAACTATAATTACCCTACAATTCATGAACATCAAACCACGATTACAAATTCAATTGATAACCAATGACAAGAGATATTCATGACATACCACGGTTTTCTTAAACATAAGTATAAGGAGCATATTTACCAAATTTTACTAAACCTTCAACCTTTATCATCATTCCTAGTCAAGTATCATAAATTATACATAAAAGATGCAATTATATACATAAGTCTTTTTAAGAACATAAGATTTTCCAACATAACATGCTTACAAGTTACAACACCCACAAGGTTGAATATTTTATTTAAGTAGAAAAAATATACATAATAATTGAAGAATAATAAAGTTTCATCATGACATCAACATAAATAACACCAAGAATCATGTACAAGTTGTTAAATCAATCAGAATTTTATTTAATCCAAGTTATAATAACAGTTTATCCCATAAGACTTACAAAAAACCCAAACTCTAGAAAATGAAAGAATTCATAGTAAATCTAGATGAATTTAAAACAATTTGAGTGAAAATAGGGTGGATGATGTTAGATTCTCCTTGAAAGTGTGATAACTTTAATCTTGCCTTCAAATATACCAAGGAAAAGATCCAAAATCACCTGAGGGTTTAAGGGAGGTTAGGGTTTTTAAAGAAATTAAAGTTATGTTAGAAATGTGGTATGAGATTATAAACCCGTTTTTCATCCATATATAGCAACATCCCGAAATAATATGACCATATTGAGCTTCAGTGTTGAGCTACTTGAAGTTTGCTAGCTGATATACGCATATCCAGCTTCGATATGGTCATATCTGAAAATTTTTCTCCTAAATTTCTTTAAATCTTGAGTTTCTTCACAAAAATCACTAATGCTCCACCGGAAACTACGAAAATTACATAAAGCACAGATAAGTGTCTAAATAAATTAATATTTATTTTAACAACAATGACTTAAAATACAAATAAATATGTTTTTTAGACATATATTTACTAACATATCACTCCTTGAAAATTGATGAGTCGTAAAGTCAAAATTTCAACATACCCATTTTTATATTCTTTTGAAATAAGAGAGTAGAGTTAGGAGAGATTTGAAAATTGTATAGATAGTATAGTTTAATTGTGTTGTATTTATAGAGTTTGAAAATGTTATTTTTTTTAATTGTAATAGTAATAAAACTGTTGGGTAATGATCAAAGGGGCAAAATGGAACGCTAAAACACGATGAATATATTCATCTGTTTGTGAAGTAAAATTTGAAGCCGATTTCAAAGTGGTGTTTCCACCCGAGGCCGGGTATTACCAAACCCTCCCTAGTTTTCACTTCATGTTATCTGAGAGTGGGGTTCTCACCCAAACCAAAGCTTGAGGGCCCAAGTCTTGGTGATGGCGATTTATTATAGATTGTTTAGGTGCTAGCTATTTTATCCTCTAAAAACAGAACATCTAGGTAATTTAGGTATTGCTATTAAAAATTTATATATCATTATTTCTTATTATGTTTCTAAAACGGTAACTGAATTACCCATCTAATCAATTCCTAATTTACATCATAATTAATTTACACAAACCCATCACAATGAGGATTGAAACCTTGACCTCAAGGGGAATATTACCGCACTAACTCCAATGGATTTTTTACTAAACCCAACTCCACCCCTACTATTTTATAGTGTTAACATTAAACTTATATTTGGGTTAAAAGTCTATTTTATTGAATATACAACATGGTCAATCCAATAGAATTAATTTAAAAGTCTTTTTAATAATATATAAATAGTCAATCCACTTTAAAACAAAAGAAAACTATTACTAGAGTAAATTATCTTTTGTATCTTTGACGTTTGTTAATTTTTTAACTTTGCATCTCTGTAGTTTTAAAACCACGTTTTGCATACCTGACGTTTCTACTTTTAACCATTTGTATCCCTAACATTTTCATTTTATAACTATTTTAATTTAAATAACTAACGTCGTCAGTCAAGTCTGTTAACAGCCCCACACCCTTTATCTCTTCTAAGAGTATGTTTATCATTCCCTTTTAACCCTATTATTATTTTCATTCATTCTCCTTTTTCATCATCTAAACCATCACCCAATGCCGCTAACAAAACTTAGCAGTTCGACCATCACCGCCAATCACCTCTACCACCATTACCATACCACCACTAAAGAGCACGCTGCAAGGGTCTAACAGGCCCTTTGGCGGTGTGTGCACCAAGCCAAGGAGTGTGTCTCCGAACTAGACTTCCATTGAAAAGATTCTAAATTATAAAAACTTAAACATAATCATAATGCAATCTAAGTCATATTCCATTGAAAGAGGAGCTTACAATAGGAGTATACTTAATACTAAGGTGAGACAACAGGTCCGTGGTGCTAATGTGCACCAAAGCAAGTGGTGTGCCCATGAACCCAAGCAACAACCTCAAATCATGCCTAGGTTTATAACCCATGGACAGAGCCCTACAAAGCTGGCCCTTCACCCACTGCCCACTACCCACTACCTAACTTCAACTACTTTGGCCTCCAGCGTTAGTGTCACCCCAGAAAAATGTTCTACTTCGGCCTCCGGTGGAAAACTTTGATGTGTTCGGCTCTTTCTTCTCGGGAAAGCTTAATTTGCATGCTAAACTTGCGGGGGGCTTAGATGCCATCAACGGAGACCGTGACCGATAAGATAAGGAGGGAGAAGGTTGGGGTGGGGCAGTGGGGGTGGGTTTTAATAAAGTGTAGATTAAAAGTATTTTTGTCAATTTACAAAAAAGTGACGGTTTGTAAGGCTCGTTCCCGGGAAAACCACACGGTTGGTTAATCATAGCATAAAATCATTTTATAAGCAAAACATTACAACGGAATTAAACAAACATTCATTTAAAACTTGTAGGTCTTATTGTAATCATATATTTCTCTCCCAAATATAATAAAAATATTATACTTTTCAAATGAAAATGAATAATTTCATAAACATGGATTCCATTCATCGCACGCCAAGTAGCTTCCATCCTTGTGCCATCCTCAGCAACATCCCTTACCTACCAACTATCATGCACAAAAGTCAGCTTTGCTAAGTCAGTTTTAGTTCTTATAATGGGCACACGTACATCATGATACATAATATTTCTTGCGTTTTAATAAGCATGTTCATTATCTTTCATTCTTTCATTATCTTTCACTTCACTATAAACGAGATTGCACACAACAAGAGCCCCGTGTTGATCGAAAATGAATGTCGATCCCTGTCGGTACACATAAAAACAGGAGCTACCCCTGACAGTTGATCAACACTGCAAGGCACATAGCCTGCTCATGAATACGGATCCATCATCATACATCGGACCCACATAAGTGAAGTCTAACATAGTGCTTGTAAGACTTTTCATTATCATACGGGTCCGAGTAACATTTGTTAAGTTCCACTTTTCATTAATATTATCTTCCACTTTAATATATAATACTTTACTTATTAATTACACACCATAACAAGTACAATTCACCATAAAAACATATCCGACCCTCCGCGGGACAGGGGGTTCGGGGGCGGCAGCCCTTGACAGCGGGGTTCTAGGGGCAGCAGCCCCTAGTGGGGTCCAAGGGGCAACGCCCTTGGCTAGGGCCGAGCTGCCAGATCAGCGCAAAGAAATTTTATTTTGAAGCATTTGTATAGCATAATTTGTTATAAAAAATCTATCTTTCTGTTAAAACCTCTTGAGATCTTTCCTAAAAACGTATATTTAGTATGCATAACCGCACCAAAACATAGAAAAACTTGTAAATAAGGGGATCTAGAACTCACTTGGTTACAGTAAGTAGCTTCTTATCTAAGCTTTCTAAACTAGGATAGTGGTACACGGCCTGCATATAAGTTAACACTCGAATGGGTCATTTCCTACCTAGTTTCGGCAGTAGTTTCGCATGTAGTTTCGCTGCCAATTTCGCATGGTAGTTTCACTGCCAGTTTCGTATGGTAGTTTTGCTGCCAGTTTCGCATGGCAGTTTCGCCCAACTTTCGTTAGAATTTCCTAGATTTGCTAAATCTACAGATCTACCTATGCACTTG
>BJCN01176995.1:0-11237 GCA_018326445.1 Flaveria brownii
GAAGGGTTAAGTATTTTTATGTGTGTGAGGGATCTTAAGATGGTGAGATCTTATATCAAGTGCCTGAGATGCTCTGATACCAATTGCAGGACCGGGTGAAGGGTTTATGCACTTTACAACACAACAACACAAAGAGGAGAGTGTGTAACAACACTTAATAATTCAAATGGGGATCTGGTAAACTAAGTTTAGAGAACTAAGAAACACAAGTGTAAATGAGACAGAAACTAGAACAACATATAAGCAGTTGGTTTTCAAGGTTGATGTATATTGATCTTCTAGTTCCTTACAAATGGTTTACAAAGTTCTACACAAACTTACTAAGTTACAAGGACCATAAAATACTTATACTACAATCTACAGCCGGCCATACTTTGAAGGTCAGCTAGATACATGAACTAGACAACAAAATCCATGTAGAGTCAAAAGGCAGATTGCCTTTTGACTAGTGATTATGACATATCATAGCTCACATCCTAATATATTACAAAAAGGATAAAGTACATAAAGTTGAAAGTTACAAATCAATACCTCAATGTACAGTTTACCAAAAGCATGACCCTTTTCACCAACTCATGAAAGGTTGGTGACTTATCAGAGTGGCAGCGGAAAGTGGTTCAGCTTTAGGTAAAAAAAGTACATCAGATAAAGCATGTAATATAAAAGTCTTCGGAAGAAATCTGTCTTCAATGGTTGGCTTCGGAAGACTTTGTCCTTGAAGCTTCGGAAGACTTCATCTTTTGGCTTCGGAAGATATTGGTCTTGGCTTTGGAATATTTCACATTTAGAATAATTTCCAAGTCAGTGTGAATCTTCCGAAACATTCCACTTCAGTGTACATGTGCATGCATGCAGGAGAGACTTTAAGTATTTGGATTGCATCAGCCTTACTAATAACCTTACAATGAGGCACTGATGTTGTAAACATATGTTGGTAGTTAGTTTGTAGAAAATATATAAATGACTTGAAGTTTGAAATGAAGGTTAGCATAATTGATAAGAACTTCCACTCTCTGTTTCTTTCGTGACTCAATGATATCAGATTTGTTTGATTCTCGGACAAATCTTGATCAAAGAACCATAATTCTCGGAAGTAAAAGTAATTGGAGATGACGACTTGCAAACAGACGTTGGAACAAAGAAAGCAAGAGTAGGAGGCAGAGACCCGTCCATCTATGGTACCAAAAGTGAGTTGTATGAGGGCGCACACTGTCAATACTCAACAAATTAAATATACTAGAATCGATATATACACCTCCTTAGAAAGTAACACAGAGACGTCATAAAACAGTCACATCGTCACGGTAAGTGCTACGCCATTGGTGCCCCAACGATGAATTGATAAACCCACTGGAGACTTGCTTGGGTGTCAAAATAAAAATAAAATTGCAGATTCAATTTCATAAACAAATTTCTAAACAAATGTCTAGTATAAAAACCTTGTAAGTCACAATAAGAGAACGTACGGTAATAATTGCAATTCTAATAAATATAGCACACCCATTACAAAGTCAAAATTAGAATTTCTATAAGACTTGACAAACGTATAGGGCCAATGGTTCCAAAATTAACGTGAATGATACTAAATGTCAGTTACATAATAGATTCGTATTATTTAAGATATATATTTTCAATCCATATTATATTTTTAACATTGTGTTATTTAAAAATCATCATTTTAAAAAACACAATTCATACACAATGGTCAACATTAGATACAATAGGTAACATAATGATCAACACTAGACTTCCAATTAGTAATAAACACATGTTTGATAAGGATTATACAATTACCTGATCAGTATCATACAATGAACTGAAAAAATGTTAAACAAATACATTTTTAGCATTGTGTTATTAGTAAGTCACCATTTTAATAAACATAATAGTTAACACAATTATTAGCACTAGACTCAATGATAAACAATAGACACAATGAACAGCTTGATAGGTATTACACAATGACCTGATTAGGATTAAAAAATGAACTGAAAATGTAAAAAAGTTATATTTTTAGCATTGTGTCATTTAAAATTCATCAAATTTAAAAAACACAATGTATAACAAAATGATCAACATTATCCCTAATATTCCGATGAATATTACACAATGAGCTAATGATATTACACAATGAGCTAATGATATTACACAATAAACTGAAATAATATAAAAAACTTTGTTTTTATGTATTAAAGTTACAGGCGATTTAAATTAAAAACATTTCTTTTATGGTGTCATTTTTTTAAAAAAATAATGTTGTATGTAAAAGTTATGAGTGTTTAAAAAAAAGATGAAACTTAAAAATGTGCTTTAACATTAAAATACCGTTGGCCTATCATTGAAAATTTCAACTATTTACCATTCATTTGTCTAGTACACTATCTCATACCAAACAAACCTTTAATTCGTCCATTACATTATCTCATACCAAACATATCCTTAAAGTTTCAATTATTTAATATTACTTAATTGAATTCTCTTAGCCAATTAGATCTAAAATCTAATGGGTTAATAGTTTTTCTCTTTCTTTTTTCCTTTTTTTTCCTCTTTTTCAAAATAACTCCACCCTATTTGATGTTATGAAAACATTCTTCGTCGTTAGAAGTCTCATCAGATGGCTAAAAAAATAATAACTCTTGAATTTCGATTACGATACGGTTTGGTCCAATATAGGAAGTGGAAATCTTTGCGCCAACCATTTGAGAATTTAAAAAAACATTTTAATTATTGTTTACCCAAACAAGTTTCTAGAGAAAAGATGTGTTTTTTATTCTATCGGATGAAACTCGCGCGACGGGAGTATAAATATTTTAAGAATTTTGTATTTTTAGCTGACTCTATCTTATTGTGCTAATCAATTATTTAAACCGGCAGGTTCAACTAGGTTTAACTGAGAGTATCACCATTTCAAAAACCAAAAAGTCATTTTTACAAATTTGATTTTGTTTAATGACATACAAGAATGCATGCACTTGAAACGCAACTCCTTTTTTAACTTTAAGAAAGGAGCTCCTTATATAGGAATTGGATACTACTTTGGTTTTTCTACACAACCGTTGTGGGATAGAAACCCAATTGATTATAGTATTGGTTTAAGGACAAAATTGTAAATGTTGAACTATATATGCATCAACAATTGTAAAAATACAACTACATAGTTCTTACGTGTATTAAACTTTTGGGCAATAATGTATGTGATGGCACGATGCAGCATGGTATAAAAGTTCGTAAAACTTTGTATCTTTGGCTAACCCGGACTCTTTATTATGCTAACCTGTGATTTAAAACTAGACCAGAACAGAGTAACAGTATAACCACTGCCAGTGTGGCCGATTGAAAAGCCATTTTTTTACCAATATGATTTAATAATGACATATAAGAAGGCATGCGCGTAAAATCGACTCCTCTTCTAACTTGAAGCAAATGGCTTAATATATAAGAGTTGGGTACTTCCTTAATTTTTCTATACAACAGATGTGAGATATAAATATTTTTTTATAGTTTTGGTTAGGGAAAATTTTGTAAATATAGTATAGATTTATGTATCAACACTTATATGAAATACAACTATTGTTATCTTACGCCTCTTAAAATTTTGAGAAAATTATCAAATTGCTCATCTTAAATGCTTTCATGCTTGTGATAGGATAACGCTCACTCTATTTAATTAGATTTAATGTTTTGAAAACCAAACCGGATTGATCAATTTGACCTGTTCAGCCAGAAACCTTTAGTGCCACAGTCTGGTTACCATGCATTCAACCTGCTTTATCAAACAAGGCGTTATTCTCAAACCCAGTCAACCAAGATCAAACCCCACTATGTGAACCAGAGTTCAAATAGAAAAACAAAAACGAATCAAGAAATTATGAAATATTAACTTTTTTGTCACGCGTCAAAAGTACACAACACCACGCATAATAAGTGCACATCAGTGCAGTTTTCTCCTAGCGATCATGACAGCCATGCACCACTTGTGTCCGCATTCACCAATAAACTTTTCGGCCTCATATGAGAATGGAAAACCGGAGCATTTTCCTCTTTTATAATAGTTAATCCTCATTGGCTTTCTTACTTGACCGATGTAGAATATAAATAATTAATCACCAGAGAGAAATTTGTAAATGGTGAGTTATTTATGCATCAATACTTGTATCAAATGCAATCATTCTTTTCTAAAGTGTCTTAAACTTTTTAAGGAAATTATTAAATTGTCCATCTCACATGCTATATAAAGTAATAGTAGGTATGCCCGTGCTATGTGATGGGATAAAATCTTTTCTAACTCTGTAGATAGTTGTCTTTAAATAATTTATAATTAAAACATAAGCAGTATAACGGAATTGTTGATATCCTTCAAACTCTTAAATGTCGATGTAGAAGGTTAACACTAATTGATTATTCTGATAAAATATTAATAGACTTTTATAATCGAATAATATAAATTTATAAATTTCAAAAAGACACTTCATACTCAAACATGACGTATCTATCATGTTAACATGAACTCAGAGAGAACCGAGTTCAAATCCAACCATTCAAAAAAAAATAATAACACTTTAAAATTTAACTGGAAATAATATTTTTCATGGTCTTGCACCACAAAGAGTGCATCATGAGCTTGTTTTCCTTCAAGTCCATGTATCCTCTTTTATAGGTGTTGAGCTCTTATTTTACTTTCTTGTTTGGCCAACGTGGGATATTAAACATATATATATTACTATATGGAGGGACAAAATTATAAATAGCAAGTTGTTTATACATAACCACGTGTACCAAAGGTAACAACATTGTTATTAAGTTTCTTAAAATATATTAAAAATTATATTGTTGTCCCAAAAGTTGTATTATATAGTAGTATATAAATATAGATATAAATATATAGATAATTAAATAACTAAGACTGATTAATTGTTTATTTGATATTGCTTACAATATGTTATTTGGAGCAAGGTGCTTACGTTATAAATGGTAAGATATAAATAACATATGAGATTGATAGTATCGACTAGGGCTTTCAGTGAATAACATGTCATTATGAACTAAAATACCAAGAGAATTAACATAAGTTGGTTCTTTTAAGTTCCCAAAGCAAAGATAATGGAAAATTATTATTGGTTACATGTCATATCGATATATGGACTAACACTAATTTACATAAAACACACCTCACGTCACTAAAGATGATAGATGATTCGAACAAGGGCCGCCTACTAGTTAGTCCACGCGCTAGTTGAGATATGACAAAATCCATCATCCGACCTATGATGGTTGGACGATACCTTTGTAGCATCTGGATTGTTGCTACCTAGATATGGCATACTCTGTCAAACTTGAATTTTATGTGACAAACAAGCCCATTTAGTACTTCTTGCTCACATGCATTTGCTTTTATTTACTGGCCATGCTTTAACATGTCAACTACATACCTTTCCGTAATCAAGTCGTCCCATATGACATGTACCCGCTACAAGACTAACAATGATTTGTATTCAAGGTCATTCTAAACAGAAGGTATTCTTTTTTGTACAATAGAAGCCAAAATGATGCATGGGTCTGTCTGCGTTTAATAAATTATAATAATAATAATAATAATAATAACTGATTTTAACAAACACAATGTGCACCTGTTTCCGCATGATTGCTTTAGCATGAGAGTTGAAAGCTCCTCATTTATTTCACAAAAAACATTCCATTCCAGACATTCAGAAAAAAACAAGCAAAAATCAATTATTCTAGATGTTTTAAAAAAAAGGAACTTTTAATATATTTAAACAAATACTTGGATACCCTTTTGAAGATAATATTTGAAACTCAAAGGTCTTTCATAAACTCATTTTGGATATTATAACAACTAATAATTAATCTAGAAGGTTGGATGCAAAGACTTGACCCGAGGGATCAAGTCCATTATGGTGGTTTGTTTAAGAAACAAGACTTTGCTACAATTTTATTATATAAAATACATGCTTGCTACACAATAGATATTACCATCGATACTTTATTGTGTAATTAGCTCATCTGATTTTACATAACCAGGAATCAACATCCTAATCAAAATTAATTATATCAACCAGCACCACACAACAAAGCTACCATCATTAACCAAACAAAAAGGTTCATCGTAAAATGAAGTTGAACCTTCATTTCTTACAAAAATGTACAACTGTTAACACCCACAAGTACAACTTCTGATTCACCAGAAACTAATGGAAACCTGCAGTGTCGAACTCACAAAGAAAGATAAAAATACAGCTGGCCTGGGTAACATTGTCTAACAAGAAATTCTGTATCAAGAGTAACGATGCTCCTGCTGCAAGAGCTAAGAGGGCTGTATTAGGTCAAGTATAGTACAGTATAGTCTCATCTTGCCTGCCTACTGGCGCGTGGAAGCACAGTCTGCAGTATCTTTTTCCTAGGTCCCTGAAAAAAAAATGAGACCAAGTGATAAAAATTTGTAATTGATTCAGATAAGACATCATATATACAATCAGGACACCTGAACGTCATGTAATAACCTTAATCTTTAAATGATCGTGATGGACAAAGAAAAACATACCATAGGTATTCCCAACTCTTTGAGATCCTGGTCCCCCATTTGACTCAAAGCAGCCATATCAACCTAACATTCAATATGTATAGTATATATAAAGATCACTTTTTAAAGAGTGCTAGCAAGTAAACCACAGAGCATTATCACAGTTTAAACTTTCAATGCATGGTCCATCATAATCAAATACTTTTAGTAAGCATCACCAAAATGCAGGCAATTCTATTCAAAGAAAGAGCGCTAAATAAGAAGAATTCAAATGAAACAAAGGTTGCCAAGAATTGTGGAACCTTAACCAATGTGGTGAAAATTTGCATAAACCGCCCGCAGAAAAACATCTTCGTCTTGGGAAAGCACCATTAAATTCCAAATCATACAATAAAGCAAAGGTAGTATTTTTTTGCAAGTATGTGTTACTCTCATAATTGATAATACATAAGGCCTCTTTAAAAAGAGGCAACATAACTTCAAGATGCCATATGCCCATATACATGTTTTGTGTGAATGAAGAAGAGAAACAAAAAATCAAAGCTGATGAGTAATTTTCATGTAGCATAAATTCTATGACATCCTCGCAGAATAATGTAAATCATGAGCAGAAATCATCTTAGTTAGCAATTCTCAGTACCTCCTCTACCTTGAAGGAAATCAGATACTTTTCCAGCCCCAATGAACGCAAAAATCCTTCCACGGTAAGATGTTCTACCTATAAGCGACAATCAACAACAAAAAATAAAAAACCAGAGTATTTTTGGGTAAAAGTTCAAAAATCGAGTACATTTTAACTAATGAGGAAAAAAGGATTGCGAAAAGTTTCACATCTAAACTAAACTAATTTGACTGTTCAATTAACTCAGAAATTAACATTAGACATTGCATAAAAAAGAAGATAGATGGCTTAACTGGATATGGACTTCGTTGCATATTACCACCAGGTGGTAGCGTGGGGGCAACCAAAGGCGTAGCCCCCACAGATTTCATTGGCCCAACAGAGAGAGGTTGTTTTGTCAGAAATGCAGTGGGGGCCACAGGCCTTGAAATCTCACTAACGTCCCGGCTGCCATACCCCACTGACCTAGAATCTTCATATGCCTGCCTTCTCTGTGGTGATAAATTCCTCAAAGTGTTTAAAACCTTATCCGGTGATTTACGCCTAATATGATCCAAAGTCCATGAGGAGTAATTATTCCCTGAAGAGCCCATACGGCGTGAACCTTCTGAAGTTCTCAAGGGAGTGTCTTGACCTGTCATGCTACGAATGGGTCGATCTGCAATGCGTGGTCTGATATCATTAAGCTTGGGTACCCGGCTTCTAACCTCATGTGGCTCAGGCAAGAGTTGCCTGCCATCCATTGGTTCAGCCATCCTCTGTCTATCATCCCTAGACATGAGCTCACAAGGTCTATCATCTCTAGGAAGAGGCCCGCGAGGTCTATCATCCCTAGAAACAAACCCACGAGGTCTATCATCCTTTGGCTCGGGCATGATCTGCCTCTCCCGTCTTGATTCAGGCATATGCCTTGGGTTGTCCCTTGCATGGGGCATCCTCTGTTTTCCATGTCTGTTTTCATGCAAGCTATAGGAGGCAATAGGTTTGGTAGTTGAAGGACGGGATGACCTCGACAGCATATCACGAAGGTCCACCATGTTCTGCTGGCTGTTGCTTTTTTCCATGATTTTGAATCGTAGGTCATCTTTACTAAGATGAAGATCTTCATGAATAGACAGACATATTAGGACTCATTATAAAACGCTACTAAAAAGACAAGCGCTAATCATGTAGAAACTCATTACCATCCAAGCAATTACTAGCCTTCAAGTTCCATCTGCCATTATCTCCACGCGACCTGAGAATTAAAGTAAAAGTAACTATATGAAGCATAAAATCATTGCAAAGTATTTAAGCATGTTGATAACTTGATTGATTCTACAAGTATTAAAAACTGCAACCCAAACTAAAAGCCAAAATGATACAAAAGTTTAACAAGTTTTCATGTGATTTATGTAATTCAGTCAAAAAGCAATTACAAGATTTCATGTGATTTTATTGTGTCCATTGTAAAGCATAAAAACAATAAAACTTGGCAAAATAAAGGTTCACAAGCTTAAAATTAAAGATACATCCTCCCTCCAACAAAAATTGATATAATGATTTCCTCTTCATGACGCCTCAGCATATTTCTTTTTAGCAAGCTTGAATCGGTATCACCTCTTTGCCCCCAATAATAATCAGTACAAACTACAAAGCATCTATGTCCCTAAAGGCGGTTCACAAAACTCGTCAATAATAAGTAGGCACCTTTCTAGTTTATCTTGAAAAGGTTCCAAAAAGAAGTATGCATCAATCGTAGAAGTTGTGGCTTAGAAACCAAAATCCTAAGGGTTAGAGCAAATAGGCTGTAGACAGAATGACAGATATAGATAAAACATACAAGGGTACGTAGCAATGTTGGCAGTTGGATTGAGCAAACAGAAGCAGATTTTGTATCCGACTGCGGGTGGTGAGTGGTCTGTTATTAAGACCCTAAACCCTCTATTAGTATTTATTTATACTAAACACATAAGGGGATGAGTGAAATCAAGTGCAAGATTATTGAATTGTATAAAAAGATGAAGATGTTAGAGCTGCGGGTGGGTACAAAGGGTAAATACAAAAAAGAAGCGCACCTTTTACTATGAAGCTGCAGGGCATCGAGACTACGTCCTAGTCTATCTCTAACAGAGCGTTTGCTCCCAATGGCAGGAACTGGTTCGCTATCCAACACAGCTCCGGCTCTTTTCACTACCTACACGACAAATCAACAGCGAATGTATGATTTTAGTAATCTATATATGCAGGGTGAATTAGTGAAATGAATAGAAAAGAAAAGCTGTGGTTTACCTGTCCAGTGCGACCTAAGGTGATTGTGACCTTAGACCTCGACGTCTCTGCCATAACTTGAAAGGGGATACGGAAACCCTAAGTAGGTACTTGAAGAATGGAGAAGATACGACTATGCTGCTCTACATCAACATCAACTTCAACTCCAACTCCAACTTCAACTTCAAATCCACAAACCCTAAACTTCGATTTGATCTATATGGAAATCTTTCAAAGAAAGAGGCCTCTCCTTGCGCTGCTGTTTCTATTTATTTATACATTCAACTATAATCTTTTCCATTCGCTTAAGGGTTTTGCCAATTTGATTCAACTATAAGTTTTAACTTTTTAATTTTTAAAAAATTAAAAATTTATTTTATAGTGTTTGATAATGTAATTGTTACGAGGTAATAAGTTAAAAAGTTATTTATACTAACTTATTGAAAAAATCAATAAGTCAATAAGCTCTTTTTAAAAGCAATCCCAAACATGCTCTATGAAAAACATAAAAGATATGTTTAGGATTACTTAATTACACATCTTTTTGACTTCTCAAAATGAGTTTTGAGAAGTTAAAATTTTTAACTTCTCAAAAACTTCTTTTTCTCCTCACATCTTCATCTTCATCCAAACACACTTTCAACTTCTTTCAACTTATCTCCTTTTCAAAAGTTAAAACAAGTTTTCAATAAGCAATCCCAAACACCCACAAAACATCAAAAAGCGCTCTAATCTAGGTAAAGAGTGTGTGGCTCCCTCCCCTTTTCCCTTCTAGTAACCCTCGTCCATCAAAATGTGAAGTCATGACTTCATATGCTTCTTTTACGTTGCAACACGCGAACACCCCCACTTATTACTGTATGATTCACGAAGTTGACAAACGCACTACATCATGCAGGATTAGCTATTTGTTATTATAGAAAAACAAACGTTATGAACATTAAAGTACAAGCTCTTGGTGTACAACAATACTATCTATATCTATATACTATATAATACATTTTAAGAAGATAAAACAGTCTAATTACTTAAAATGTAAAACACCTAATACATCTTTTTAAACAACACAGTAAAAGTAATTTATGTAATCGTTTCGATTAACTCCTATTTAATAAAATTATTATAATTAATACATTGTATTAAGCTTCGATATAAAACTATGAATGCGGCTTTCCGCTAATTTATCTATGTTCCAATATGAGTTTTATTTAAAACCAGGTTGTATCAATGCTTACTAGGTTTACCAAGTGCATATACAACACCTGCGCATGAAACACTTTCTAACAACTATGCAATATTTTTTCTACCAACAATAAGGTCAATCTCCACAGAGAATTGGTGAAAAATGCAAAGCTTTATACCTAGTAACTTAAAACACGAAACGAAAATACTAAAAAACAAATATTTTTGGGGTTTTTATTTAATCGGAAAGGTAAATTGAATGAAAATAATTAAGAAAACAACAAACTTGATAATGGGTTTTGAAATTTATAAGAAAAAGGCAACCGCTTTCAAGATTCAAGTTCAAAGATTCACACTTGATTCCATTAGAATTGATTGAGGATCACATAGACATGATTTTGCAAAATCGTTTGATTAAAGTGATAGTTATGAAAAAAACTTTTAAGACTCGCTCGTTCACGTAATTACCAACTTATCTATGCAAATAATTCACGTACATGACAAACTGCTCACGATGCTAGGAAACCGAATGTGAATGAAACAACACAAATACTTAAACATAAACAAGTCTTTTGTTAGGACCGTGTACGTACGGAGTACTAACTGATTCTTCGTCATACCGGATCAAATAGTGGGGAATCCTAT
>BJCN01177151.1:0-16552 GCA_018326445.1 Flaveria brownii
CGTTAGGGTTAGGGACCAAATTCGTTAAAAAATATAAACCATAGGGCACGATTTGATCAAAGATTCCTTTTTGGACTGAACTAGTCATTTCTTTAAAACCTCAGGGACCAAAACAGAAATTTACTCTTGTTTTTAAAATTTTTATATTTATTTATTAAGAGAGAGAGGCGGGAAAATTGTTTTTTTTATATGATAGAATGATGACACGTGTATTTTGATATACTAAAATGATGACACGTGTCTTAGAAAAACCTTTTTTTATTATATGTTATAGATTTATATTAATAGTAATTTATTAGATGATATGTTAGGCAATACTCTTTTGACAGCTGGTAAATAAGAAAATTTCATTTACTTTGAAACCACATCTTATCATTTTTTTGAAAGAGCAACTAAAACATATATGTAGCAAAATAATAACGTAACTGTTACAATTTTACCATACAAAGTGATATTTCTATACAAAGTGTACAAAGTAACCACGCAAGAAGAAACATTACGAGCGGAATATAATGCAAGTGTTATAATTAATCATGAAAATATGAATTTTTTCACGTAAAAGTGCAACTATCATACAATAAAGAATTTTTGTGTGATAATTCCATTACCGCATGTGTAAGAATATCATGCAACCATAATCCTTTTTTATGATTATTATTTGTTTTGCGTTATAACTCCCTCATACTTTGTACACTTCGTATGTAAAAATGCATTTCATATACCAACTCTCTCCTATATACACGTATTCTTTTAAAATTTGATTATTGTTATTTGATTTTAACCATATTATGTTACCATAGTTTCATAATTTAGGTAAGGAATGAAAATAATAAGATAAAAGAATACAAAAATTCATAAATATTTCTGTTTATTTATTTACTTGTTAATCTTAATGTGAATATAAAATTACAAAAAATCATAAAATATGAAATAATTCGGTATATTTATATGCCGAGGAAATGTGTGACAACAACACTAATTGGAGTTTCTCTTCTTTTTCTTATGGGATTACTTTCACCGAGTACGGATTACTTTCATCGAGTAGGGATTACTTTCATCAAGTATGCGTAATATCACCTACGATTAAAAACTAATCATGAGTAAAATTGTCATTGGTAACTCATACTTTTTTTGTTATTGCTATTACTTTTTCTTATACTCGATCGATGCCGCATAATTGAAAATGAAGACCCTAACTATTACGAGTCAATCGAATTACAAATTTAACACCCGCATGTGCATAGTTCTAACTTGCAATAGTTTGGTTTTTACAACTCTTTTTTTTATCTTTTAGTCCTATTTCACCTTTAGAACACTAGAGGATTCTACTTTTATTCCATTCTAGGTTTTTGTTTTTTAGATTATTTGTAGTGCAGATTTCAAAATCGTCGCAATTTAATACATTTATTTTAAGTGCTTAATCACATTTTAATGTTCACTCTTGCGATACGTATAATGAAATTCACATAACGAACTTATTATCTAGTTTTATTATTTTAAATTACTATGTAACGAGCCCATGCCCCCATTGAGCAATTAAGATATGGGCCATGTAATATGAATTGGGTGTAACCGTGTAAGGCTCTAAGAGGTCTTATCATTGGTCCAGATATTTGTGTCAGGTGCAGAGGACCATGTTTGCTTCGTCCAGCAGTTGTATCAACTATCAAGTTACTTTCATTTGCCTTCTCAATTATTCAATTGCAGCGTGTATGGCAGTCCAAGTATTTATGATTTTATCATAAGGATCTTCATTTTTATGGGTAAATATTTTTGACATGCTTACTGTTTTAAGATAGAGATTGAACTGGGAACGTAATGATTAAATTAATGTTGGACCTTTTAGTCTAACAGAAGAGGGCGGGCCTTGGCGCAGCGGTAAAAGCTGTTCCTAAGGGACCGAAGGTCTCAGGTTCGATCCGTGGAAACGGCCTCCCCACAAAATGTGGGGGAAAGACCGCGTACATCTTCCCTTAAATGGGACGGACCCTCCCTGGACCCTGCGAAAACGCGGGAGCTCTTTGCAGCACCAGGTACGCCCTTTTAGTCTAACAGAGGGGGATGGTTTGGAGTTGGAGACTAAGTTTTAATCTGTAATGTACATATAATGTAAAATTTATTAATTTCACTCATTTATAACATGTAAACCTTTTATTATTAGAGAAATATTCAAATAAAATTCCCCTAAAACTAAAATTACAAGAGGTAATATTAATTATCAATCTCTTCAATCAATGGTTAAGATTAAGTTCGATGAAAAAGTTTGTTAGAACGTTATTTTGATAATAGATATTTTTATTGACTTTTTGCAAGTACCTCCTATTTTTTTAAATGTTTATAATTATTATGTATGATATTATTTTTTTATAAAAATAATAACATAAAAACAAGCGTTTTATTCTTTTTAAATCGACTACAGTATTTTTATATATAAAAATAATAATTTTTTTTATATTTTTAAGCTCATATATTGTCATTATGTCTTTACTGCAGTTTATTGTGTTTTTTTTGTTAGTTAATGTATTTTCTTCAATACTATTGTGTTTTTTTACAACGATGAATTTAAGAAAAATATAACGGTGGAAAAACATTATTTTGTATCTTTAATATGTATAATACAAAATAAATTAACAATTAAATAATCTAATACATTAAAAACAATAACAAAATAAAACAATGCCTCATTGTGTATGTTGATCATCAATGTGTTATCTTAAACACTATGTTTTAAATAGTACATTGGTAAAATAACATAATTATATACTTGTAATAAATATAATATAGACAACAACAAGTTTATATAAACTATAAAAAACAATGATAAAAATAACAAATTGTTTTATTTTTAACATCATAAGTTTTAAAAAATATATTGGTGAAAGTATATCATTATGTAATTCTAATTATAAAACATAATGAAAAATAACAAGTCAATATAATCAATGACAACAATAACACAAAATGATCTAAAACGTAAAACACAATGATTAATACATATAACAAATAATGTAAAATATATGGGACGATGAATATATATGACACAATGAGCTGACGTATTTAACACAATAACCAAAATGTCTTTCTATTTAAAACAATAGAAGGACACGTGACAAACCCACAATCATTCTTAAACTTTTATAGATTTAATCCTTTTTAGTATAACCCTACCCTTAATATTATTTAATTTAAAAAACCTAAAATAACATCAAATGGTAAATAAATT
The DNA here is from genome assembly GCA_018326445.1 of Flaveria brownii. Taxonomy (NCBI): domain Eukaryota; kingdom Viridiplantae; phylum Streptophyta; class Magnoliopsida; order Asterales; family Asteraceae; genus Flaveria; species Flaveria brownii. Next base: position 3,224 of record BJCN01177151.1, read on the forward strand.
AAGAGGTGAAATATGATATTTTAAAATAATAAATTAAGCAAACAATAATTATATTGATAAGAAAAATACATAAATTAAGTTTGATTGTATAACTTTAGGATCAATTTTCTTAAAACAGAAAAAAAGGTTTAATTTGTATTTTACCAATTAATATAAAGGTTTAAGTGAAGAAAATATCAAATCAAGAGGGTTTAATTTATGTTTTAATTATTAATATAAAGGTCTTGGTGAAATCTCTGCCTCACGATCAAGGATGGTGTTTCAAGACGAAATAGATTTAATTTTAACAAAAAAATCTACGCAAAACATATGTTACGTTTTGTATTTTCTTATATAACGTTCTCATTGAGAAGCGATTATATCAAATTAAATGATAAGCAGCATGCACGTTAAGAATCCGTTGAGAGGTGTATAAAAGATTTTGTTAACGAAATAAAAAGCTTGAATTTATTGAGATGAAATGAGACTTAATGCAAAATACTTTATAATAAGAAAACCTAAAATAAAATCAAATAATAAACAAATAAACAAATGATAATTATAACAAAATTATATGAATTAACATTGATTTTATAATTTAGTTTTGTTTACTTATTAATATAAAGGCCTAAGTGAAAAAAAGTTCCACCACAGGATCAGGGGTGCATTTAAGGACGGGGTAAATTTGATGGTTAAGCGACAGTGACAGTCAATCGATGGTTAAGATGGTAGAAAAGGCAGTAGTACCCTTTTTTCAACAACGCACTTAATCAATGTTTAAGTGGCAGCGACAACCAAACTAGATGGCGGCCAAATTCTTCGGTGGTGGCGAACAGTGTTCAATGGCAATAAATGAGTCAATTTGGGGTAATAACAACTACGCACGTGATAGTGGTGGGTGCTAGGGTTTTAATGGTGACCCTTCACTGTGACGGCAATTAATATCAGGTTTTTCTCTATACTAATTTTTCTTTTTTACATATCTTATAGATTATTATATGATTATCTTTAAACTTGATCATGTATAAAAAAAATCCTAATTGATGGTATGAAAAAGCCTCGCTTGGAGAAAGAAGCAAAAGTATGTCTTCTACATCTTTTTTGGACTCTTATATGATTGATATTGACTTCATTCATGCTTAGTTTACATGTCTTATTTTAATTGCTTTGAATTTCTTGATTTTAAATATGACAGCAGCAACAAGTAGTAAGTAAAATCAATTATACCCCTTGTTGTTATTGCTATTCTCATTGTATCTATTACTTCTTATAAAGACAATGAAAGTCAGCTTCATTGTTGTTCCATCCATTCTTATAATCTTTATCACCCTTGTGAACACTATGCATGTTTACATGATGAAAGTTATCTCTTTGGTGAGATTTTTTTTAATTCAATATGTTATTGGGTGGTGTTTAATTCTGGTATTGTTGTTGTGGTTGTTAGGGGAGGATTTGGATTTAGGTTTGTGTCTTGGTTATTGGGATTTATGGGCGGGTTTTGGTTTGGGTTACGTTCTATCATTGTGGAACGTTTGACTTTTCCATCTCTGTTGGCTGAGATGAATTAAAAACTAATTGTTAAAAAAAACTGGACAACAACCAAAAACTAGTTTAAATTTCATATATAATTGAAACAAACTACAAAGTGTTGTAGTGTTTGAGGGTTTCATGAAGTACTATAACTTAGAGGTTTGGAGATCTATCCTTGCCTCTAATAGGTGTTTCTTTATTCCATCATTGTTTAAGTGTTTCCCGTCTATAAAATAAAGCCAATTTTCTATATAGAATCTCACCCCTATAAAATTTTTAAGAATCTAGTTTGTTTCGATTTATGTTTAAAATTTCCCGTTGATTTATGTTTGAATGAAACCTAGATGGTTTATTGCATTCTGATCTATTTGTCGTCAATAAACTAACCCAAGCTTGTCTAATACATCAGTACTCCTCTTATGCTTATGTTATTGTTTTGATTACTAGGTATAAAAATCACATGTTCTTTATTGTTTGCTCACAAGTAACTTGGATTCTTTTTTAAGTAAAACTCTTAGATTTTCTATGCTAAATTATACACCACAACTGACACTATTCGGGATTTGGACTCTAACCTTTTAGTTGCGACGCACACAACTTACCACAAGAATGTCCCATTTAAGACACACATATGTAGATGGTCTCTAGATTGAAACTTTGATATTCTTTCTTTTAAACACTAGTAACAAGTTTATTCTATCTTTAGTATACAACTTTTAAAAGAAGACAAATATTCCCTTTCAGCTTTAGATCTTCATCAAAACCCTAGTAGGTATTCCTCATCGATCTCATATTTCAACGACATCCCCACTCTTTCATCGGTCTTCAATCAATGCAAATCAGGACAAGGAAACTAAGGGAGCGTTTGGTTGGAAGGAATGGAATGGAATGGAATGGAATTGAGAAACTAGTATAATTTTCAAGTAAAATTATATTTAAGTGGGTAATGAAATGTAAAACTCAAGGGAATGTTTCACCTCAAATTCCCTTGGTTATGGGATTTCAAAATCCTTCCACCTAGAGAGGGAATTTGAAATCCCACAACCAAAGGAATTTGAGGTGAAACATTCCCTTGGGTTTTACATTTCATTACCCACTCAAACATAATTTCACTAGAAAATTATACTAGTTTCTCAATTCCATTCCATTCCATTCAGTTCCTTCCAACCAAACGCTCCCTAAGAGAATGGTTGTAAATGCATTTTTTATTCCAAATTAATGAATTATAGGGGATGTATATACATTTGTTATACTTAGAAAATCTTTCCTTAATTATTAACTAATTACTATATGATAGAATATTCCCATGCAAACTAAGTGTAGGGAATGACATGTAGCTTAGACAATAATAACACGTATCTTTTGGTTGGCAGCAGCTTTATGAAGATGTCTATGATCTGAACTCGAAAAAAACTCACAGACTTTCTGTTGTCCTACTTCGTTGCAACCAGGATGAAAATCAACTTTAACATGCTTTCTTCGAGCATGAAATATAATATTAGTTGCAAGGTAGGTAGCATTCAAATTATCATATTAGAGATTAGGAGTAGATATTGTGTCGGTCTCTAGTTCTAAAAAAGGCTTCTCACCAAGTCAATTCAACAACTGTATCACCGAGGGCTTTAGGTTATAATTATATAGATAACCAATAAACTATTTTTCTTTTGCTTTCGTGTGGTCCAGGAGATAAAATAGGAATCTAACTAGATAGCGAATCCCCCCATGGACCTACACTCATCTGGACAGCTACCCAAATCAATATTAAAGAAGTAACAAATGAATGAGATTCCTTATTAGTGATCATTAGTAAAAGTGTAAAGCCTAGACCCAAAGCCATTCCACATAAGAAGCCTATGACCAGTAGATCCCTGTAAATACTTGAGAATGTGTATGACTGTATACCACCGATTGTGAGATAGAGCATGCATGTATTGACATACTTTGTTAACAACATATTTTTAGTGGATCCTGAAAGTGCAACATAATGAAAGACGCCAACAATCTATCAATATATACTTGAGAATATCCTAGCTAGAATAAATAATTGTTCCAAAGAAATAAGGTGCTCATGGGTGACATTACATTTTTGTAATCTAACAGTCTAGCCCATTAAGAACTTCAGAGATGCGTTTCTTCAAACAAAGAAGAATATTTTGTCCTTGGGGAACAATTTCAAGACCCTAGAATAGTCAAGGTTTCCAAGATTCTTAAGGGCAAACTCTTTTCCAAGTTATCATAAGAGGGTTCCTGGCATTGTAAGTAAACAAAAATCAGTATGTATATAAGAGGGTTCCTTGTGTCATGGCCCAATCAATGGGCGTAACCTATTGTATCATATCACAACTGTAAATAAAACAGAAGTTTTACACACAAGGCTACATAAAATATGCTAAATTAAAACTTATCAGTGTTTACATAATCCTCACATCCAATGCATTTAAAATACAAATTTCATGAACACACTACCTAGAAAAGTTCTACTCCAACCACTAACATATATCCATAGACGCCAAGTTTTCTTGATCTAGCTAGTACCTCTCGCCACCTAAAGCTCCTACATCACGAGCTAAAACACGTCAACAACAATGTTGTTTATGAGTTATAACCAAAGACTCTAGAACATTAGACAATATAACCATGTACATACGCAAGTTGTTTATCAAATCAAGTCTCACTACGCACTCGCACTTAGAGAAGTGGTTGTCAACGTATATGCCACTACAAGTTACTCAACATGATGGTGGGTTGGTATAGGCAGCCTGACCGATCGAATCCCGAGGCATCACAACATATGAGTAGTAGACAACCCAAAGGATCATGCACTCTTGGGTTGCAGACAGCCTTAGCGATCCTGCACTCTCCTCTGACAGACAACACTATTGATCCTGTGCTCCCAACTAATCCTGAAGGATTGCAATCCCGGTGATCGGTGACTCATTCCTTAGCCCATCCTCATACCAAAACTTGCAAATGAGGCCCTTTGACTAGATGGATCCAACTAAGTGCATATATGCTCTAAGGTGATAAGTGACTTATTCAAGAGCCCGTCCACTCACCTTAATGATTTACGATGACCAATATGTATGCTAGTCCATCGGGGAAAATTTAACTTACCATCACACACACATAAATTTTTTTACCAAAATGTCTAACCAACTCGGATACAACCCAAAAACAGTTAAGAAAAAGAGACAAATATATTCACAGCGATAAGCTTCTGAGCGTGTTCGTACACTATTCAATGAGTCGCGAGCGCTTTCAACCCTGTAAAACACTAACTTTCACATTAATACATTTCCTCATTGACTACAAAATCCCACGGGTCATCCCACCCAATATAATATCACCTAAACTGCTGTAGTCATGTTCATAACCTCATGCTAGAGTTTTCCGATCAGATTGATGTTTCCATCACAACTCTTGACGAACATGCATCGAAAAGTTATGGTTTACGCACACTCCCGATATAGTAACTAGACTTAACCATCACATAAAATCCTTATTGTGTAAACTCACATGAAATTCTTACGCCTATTAAGTGTTATTATATTACCGAATTCATACTTATTCTAGATCTTGTCTCGTGACAAATCTGTTTATCAAAACATGATCATTCCTAGATTATAACTATCACATGCATCCTAATAATCGTCTAAAAGGTTGGATTCTTCCAAAAACCTCGGTTTACTCAAATAATCCATAATGATGCACAATGTCAAGGAATTAAAACCTTACAACCACAAATCTACGCTTTCTGACAATTTCAAACATATATAACTCACCACTGATTGATCTAGGATTTTATGGAGTTTTCATACGTCACATATATGCTTGTTTATCATCATAATTTTCATTTAAGAGAGAATGAAGCTTACCAAAGTAAAACGAGCTCCTAAGATCGTTTATGAACCAAATGAACACGCACGGGCATTTCAATGAACCCCGATCGTCACACCGGGCACCCAAAAGCCTTGAAACTATAAAGAGGGAGTCAAGTTCAGGTAGATAGAGGAGACCAATAGTGATTGTTATGAAATGGTGAAAATCAGATTTCTTTTGGAGTTTTTATATCATCTTTTACCTAGCTTGGCCCTTGGCGAACTGCTATATTGTGCTTGGCGGTTCGCTAACGCCATAAAAAGGCATATTCGCATATTCCAAATGGAATAATAAATTATAAAAAAGCGTATACCTTATGGAGCGTTACGCCAATCCATGGTGGGGCACGACCACCTTAGCAGATCGTTATCTTATTCTCTTAGCGGTCTGCTAGGGGACCTTAAGGCCAGATCCCAAGCCCCTTTCCTTGGTGGTCCGCTTTGGTCATCCTTGCAACCCATAGCGGTCCACTATAGCCTAAAACTCCCAATTCATTAGGGAATTTCCATAATTAAATTTTTGCTTTTATGTTTACGAACCCTATACTCATCTGTCGTCCTGTCCATTAGGTCGAGGGGTCACACCTGGCCTTGTAAGTAAACAGAAAATGATTATCCTTGAACCATTAAAGCTAAGTTTTTGAAAAGTGTGTAACAAATGGTGAAACCATGTTGATAGAGCCTATAAGGAATTATGTAACAATTAGACATGATCTGATGTTTAGGATCAACAAAACCTAATGACTAATTGAGATAAATCATCTACAGTGTCCAAAGACATTTTGAACAATGAATTGGCAAAGTGGTCATTACTCTTAGACACCAAGAGAAATGACCAATCAGAGTTTAGTAGACTTGACAACATGGTTAAAAGTTTCATTGAAGTCAAATCTAAGTTGTTGTTAGAAACTCGTTGCCACAAGACGAACATTGTAACAATTGAAGAGACTAAAAGTGAGTAAGTTGAAGGGAGTAGAGACCTTGTTCATAGGGCCAAATCACAAGGGTAATACTTGTAGATTCGTCCTTCGAGACACAAAAAATAAGTGAACTTCAAATAAGACATTATTATCTAGACAACATATTTGAACCGATAAAAGATTTTTCTAAATTTTAGGAGCATGGTGAAAGTTAGAAACAAAAAAAAAAGTTGTTTGGAAAAGAAAGTTGAGAGGAGGCAATATGAATAATGGGTAGTCTTTTAACATTAATAACATGTAAGGTGTATTTACCATTGTACCCTTTTCGAAGTGTAAAGACATTAACAAATAAGATGTTACATGGCTATTATCTTTAGTGTAAGGGTACTAAGTACTGCCACTAGTAGAATGTGTATATGCTTAATGGGAATGGGTATATGCAAAATTACCTGTGGAGTAAGTATGATGTGGAGTAAGTATGAAATGTAGACATGTTGTTGGACCCCGAAAGGATCATATATGCCAATTCAAGAGGTGGCTGACGGTTGTTCTGCTGGTGGAATCCCACAAGTCCAAGAAGATATGCGGGTGAAGAAATACAAACAAGTGTTGGCTATCCGCATTTGTACATGCGGATGACCAATGAAAAAATGCTAACAAGTGTTTGTTCATCCGCATATACAAGTGCACATAGTATGAACAAATGTTGTCAAGTATTTGTTCTTCCGCATTAATAAATGCGGATACATAGAAGAAATGCTAACAAGTGTTTGCTCATCTGCATTTGAAAATGTGGATGACCAAACACTTAATGCTGAAGATAAAGAAGAAATGATGATCAAGTCAAGGCATCCGCATTAGCTAATACGGATGTTCAAATACAAATGCTGATGAAGACTTTTGTACTTAGACTAGACTAGTACTATGATATAGTTATCAGGGTAGTTTAGTCATTTTGTATTGGCTTTACGTCAACATATAAATAGAACAGAATATCCATAATATGTAAGTTTTTCGTTTTGTAAGGTACCTAGTACCTAAGTTACGAGGTTCTAAGGTTGTCAACTCACTGTATTGAAAACCCTAGCACCCACTGTAACTTATTCATCACCAATCAATATACAAAGCATTTATGAGTATTATTTAAGCATTTAATGTTCTTTGATTCTGTATTTCGGCTACTTAATCATTGACTCAATTATCATATTCGATCCTTGTTGAAGTCACTTCAACAGAGAATATCATTCTTGGACCCAGTCAATTGGCATCAGAGCTTTGGCTCTCGGATTCATCTTAAGATCTGCTTGGATCTTGACTGAAAATCAATTAATCTGGTGGTTGAGTTGTTTATCAACAAGTCTTTACTATTGATAAGCATACTGTTGAAAATTTACCGAAAAACTTCATCAACACTCACTATTCTTCATTTAGAAACCTTGAAAAACAGTATACATGTGCTGATATTTAATAAAAATCAACCAAAATCTCATAACATCAATAAAAAGTGACTCAAAATACAACTGCTACATATCTAAAAAACCCTACCACCCTACTACTGTTCCCGTTCTTAAAAGACATAAAATATACCTGATACATGGACTGTTTGAACTGTTGGGCATAAAAATAACATAAACCATATTCAAACCCTCTAAAATCAGCTTATTAAACATGGATTCTATTAACTTTGCTAAACTTGGTCATGCTTCTAAACCTCCAATGCTTAAACATAAATCTGAGTTTAAGCAATCGAAAATCAGGTTTAGAAACTATATTACAGGTGTAGATCCAGATTACTGGATATCTATATACAAGGGACCTTACTTTCCAGTTTCATTGAATGCTTATTAAGCTGCACAATACAACATAGTCAGAATTCCCATTGAGGATCCAAGTCTTAATCTTGATGATGATGAATATAAGATGACAAAAATTGACCTTAAATCTTAATCCATTCTGACTCAAGCCTTAAAGATGGATGTCCTCAAAATATTAGAAAAATATAGCATAGCAGAAGGAGTATGGGATGCACTACAGATCATGTGTGAAGGTAGCAATGAGGTGACTGAGTTGTTAATCAATATGACACCTTTCACCACATCAAGGGAGAATCTATTTCTAAATAACTTATTAGATTTTTCCAATTAGTAAATGACTTGGAAATTATGGGAGTCACATACAAGGAAAAAGAACTAAACAAGAAAATGTTGCATAGTCTGCCAAAAAGTTGGAACCAGAATATGACCATGCTAAAAACACACTTGATTTAGAGAGCACAAGTTTGGACATCATGATAGTAAAAATTGAAGCTCTTGAGTTGGATGAAAGAAGCAGGAACTTCAGTTGACCTCAAGTTATAAAGGTATACAAATTTCCCTCAAAAACTCACTCTTTGAAAAATGTCTTTATAACTAAAGAAGATGGTTTTCTGTCCTCCAGAGATCAATCTAGAACCACTGGTTTCATTGCATCAATCTCAACAACACAAGTAATCATCACCTAATCCATCCACTTCCACACCCACTAGCATGCCTGTTGATCAAATATATGAAGAACAAAAGGCTGCTTACAATGTCTTTATTGCTAGCTTTGAAGCATACTTGGGAGGAAGACTCACTTCAGCACACCTGATATAATAGATCTGGAAGAAATGGATCCAAACGATGTTCAAGAAATGGATTTAAAATGGCAAATATCCATGATTGCTATGAGAGCTAAGAAATTCTTTAGAAAGGGAAAGAAACTAAGATTAAATGAAAACACAAAGCTTGGATATGACAAGTCCAAGGTGAAATGCTTCAACAGTGATATAACTGGTCACTTTTCAAGGGAATGCAATGCACCCCGTAAAAACAATAACAACTATCAGAGAAATACTCACAGTCAACTATCATCATAATCAACTTCAGCTCCACAATCAAGTCATCAAAATCAATTTCAGCATCAGCATCATCACCAATCTCATCAAAGTCAGCACCAACGACTCAGCAAGCCCATGGAAACAACCAATCAACCTCAAATGCACTTGTTATCAGACAAGATGGAGTATGTGATTGGAGCCTGTATGTAGAGGAAGTCAAACCTCAATTTCAAAATCATACACTCATGCCTCACATAAATGATAGTCCAACTCACATACCAGCTGAGGTAAAATCTAACCTATGTAGTGAAAATTGCATTAATGAATTACAAGGATACAATGAACACAATCATAAATTGGCTGCTAAAATTAAAGAAGAAAAAGTAAAATCTGAAATGTTAAGAAATTAAATGAAAAGCTTTAAAATCAAAATCAAGTCATTACTTTCAGATATTGAAAAACTACATGGTGAAAAGTATACTCTTGTTGCTAAGAAGGTTAACTGAATTGTTAACCAAAACCAAAGATGAGTAACCAGCTACTGAAGTGAAACTTAAAAATTTTCAATTCTCTTCTATTAAGCTACAATAGTTACTTGATTCATAAAAGGAATCCAAAGACATGATTGGGATAGGATACAATTCATGTCCTCCACCTTACAATGACAATTACACTGTTATGTGTGAGACACTCACTTTGTCTAAAACAAATAAACCTAAGGTTACTAAAACAAAAAAATGAAATTTCACAGTTAACCAATCCTCAAAATAACCCAAAAGTTTATATTGAAACAAATAAGGATAAAATCAGATTAGGTCATCCCATCAAAATCAAAAAGTGCTCAAACAAGCATGTGATTGTCAAGAAACAAAAGAGTCCAGTCAAGGCAATTGTTCATTTTATGAAATTTATTCTAGAAAATCTCAAAGTGATTGAGAATGCTAAAGTGTCCTTGAAACCAACTGCTGAAAGCAAGTCTGAGAATGAGATAAAATCTCCAAAAAATTCAAGCAAAACATAAAAGGTTTCAATGAAAACTAAAGGCAAAGCATTAGCTTCTCCATCATTTAGAATAAAATCACCCAAGCTTCAAAAACCAAAATTAAAATTTGAACTAAACTCACCACAGAAATCAAAACAAGGAATAGGTTTTGATATTTGCAAGAAAAAGGATGTTGATCAATTTGATTCCAAAATAAGGAAGACTTGAAAGAAGTAAAGATACCCTTTAAACAAACAAAACAATAGAATTATAAAACAATCTACTGATGCGAAAAAGAATGAAGTTGCTTCTTCAATAAAAGCAAAACATGAATCAAATCTAAAATCAATTAGACATAAAGAAGCTTCATCCTTCAAAACAAATATCAAGTAGATGTACTGTGAAAAGTATGACATGTCCAATCAAAACATAGTTGAGTACTATTTTAATCAATATTGCTCAATCAGTGACATGAACAATCATTCAAACAAAATCTGTTATTTTAACAAGTATTGTTATGTATGTGATATGACAAATCACAATACATCTGATTGCTTCTTCATTCAGAAAGGCTTAAGAATTCCGTAAAACAAGCCCACCTCACCAATTTCAACTCGCCAGGTCAAAGCTAGAAGTCCACAACATAATAAAAATTCAAGAATTACAAATTCTGATGATGACTTCTATGACAATTGGCAGTCAAAGAGTGTCAAACAAATTTAAATAAAAATATGAAACAATCACTCAGCTCTTTTCTAATATCTAACATAAAAGTGATTTATGAAAATCAAAAACGTGCCCAATTTCTAACTAAAAGAAATAGGGATCAAAGGTTTGACTACTATTATGACACTTTAGTTGAAATTGATTAGAAGAAACTAAGAAGAATCCCACACTAACCCATCAAAGCATCATCCTCTAATTCTCAATCTATAGCAAAATATCAAGAAGTTACAGTCATTGATAGGAACGGGAACCCAAGACCATCATGGCTTGGGTTCCATATTCTAACTAGATTCTTTTTGCTTGTAGGGTCATCCATACAGGTCCAACAACTTATGGTACATGGACAGCGGATGCTCTTGACACATGACAGGAGATCATTCCCTCCTTCATGACTTTAAGCACATTCAAGGAACTACTATAGCATTTGGTGGAGATTCATAAGGTGGTAGAATTACTGGTAAAGGATCTGTGATGAATGGATTACTGATCTTTGACAAAGTGAATTACTACAAGCAGCTGAACTTCAATCTTCTTAGGATGTCTCAGATCTGTGACAAGAAATATTCCACTCACTTCACTGACGCCCATTGTCATATTCTGAAACCAGGATTTCAAATTTCTGAGGAATGTGTTGCCCTGAAGACTCCGAGGAAGAATAATACCTATGTCTTAAACCTTAATTTTGCACATCTTAAATAAGAAATATGTCTTGTTTCTAAAGCATCATTTCATGAGTCACATCTTTGACATAGACGCTTAGGACATACAAATTTTAAAAACATGAACAGATTGGTCCAAGGAAACCATGTTATTGTTTTACCTCAAAAAGAATTCCATTTCATTGACCACTATTCTGCATGTCTCAAAGGAAAATAACACAAGTCGTCTCACAAACCAAAGCTTATGAACACAAACAATACTCCATTGAAGTTACTTTATATGGTTCTTTTTGGACCAACTCATGTTATAAGTATTGGAAAGAAACAGTACTGTTTGGTGATCATTGATGACTATTCATGTTTTACATGGGTTTTCTTTTTACATCATAAAAACAAAGCATCACAAATAATAAAAGACTTTATCACTAAAATTGATAATCGACTTGATCATAAATTAAAATCAATTAGATGTGATAATGGTACAGAATTAAAAAATGAAGATCTAAGTTCATTTTCTACAACCAAAGGCATTGCTCATCAATTTAGTGCAGCTAGGACTCCTTAACAAAATGGGGTAGCTGAAGGAGAAATAGAACACTAATTAAAGCAGCACGAACAATGCTAGCAGATGCTAAACTGCCAATTACCTTTTGGGTAGAAGCAGTTAACACATCTTGCGTTGTATATCGAACTTGGATAGTCAAAGAAAGCAACAGAACACCTTATGAACTTCTCTTTCATAGAAAAAAAATACATTGGATTTTTCAAGTCATTTGGTAGTCCTGTATCAATATTAAACACCCGAGATCATTTAGGAAAGTTTGCTTCCAAGTCTGATGAGGGATTTTTTTTAGGGTATTCCTTAGTCTCAAAGGCTTTCAAAGTGTTTAATATGAGATTAAACATCATTGATAAATCAACTAATGTTCAATTCAATGAACATTCCTTTCCTAAGTCAATAAATGGTCCCGACTGGTTGTTTGATATTGACTCGTTTACTAGATATTTTGATCAGTTTAACTTGTCAAATGCAGGTAACCTACACTCAGCTGGAAATTCTAGAACAGTAGAAAGAAGAGATGACTTCCCCATGATTCCTCCTCTATCTACTGATCAACTTGATGAAGATATTCTATTACAAGCTGATCCTGTCAGACAAGTATCATAAAATCAGAGTGTTTCAACTGAGACTGCTCCTAGTTCAGTTCCTACTCCTTTGGAAGAACTATCAAATAAAGTGAGGAATCAAGAACCAACTACTGTACCAATTGAAACTGGGAGAATCCCAAATGATGATAATGTTTAAAGTGTTGTAGACACTGAAGCAGAAACAGATGAAGCCTTTAATTACTTTCAACACTCTCCAACATCACAACCTGGAAGTGCCTCTTACCCTGATGATCTGAATGTCTCCAACCTTGATATATCAATTATTGGTGACTCCAGTCCAACCACCAGGATACATAAGGATCATCCAGTATCAAGCATCATTGGTGAAATTGATAGGATCAATTAGAGCAATCTGTAACAAATGATAAGAACAATTCAAAGAAATACAAAACAAATGTAATCAAATCAAGCAATATCAACAAAATTCAGTATTCATTGATAGCAAAGACGATTACAAGAGTTAGAGAGCAGTTCATGCGAAAAACTTATCAATCTACTCTAAGTCTAAGCTATTTATACTAGAAAACAAAAGGAACTAAAATTTACAAGACTAGTCCCTATACTAGTATAAAATACAAAAACTAGACAATAAAGACTAAATGTTAATCTTCTAAGGGACCTAACAATA
>BJCN01177194.1:0-15246 GCA_018326445.1 Flaveria brownii
GGGTCAGCATGTTTTAATTTAGGGTTTGGGTCAGAACCCATGGACCCGGTCAGAACAAGGATCAACCACATCAAACACGCTGATCGGCTGACCGAGTCAGCCAGTCAGCCGGGTCAGCCAAAATCAAACAACCCCTTACATGGACTAGGAGACAATGGGAAGGACAGTCTTAGGGGTTCCCAAAATCGAGTAAGAACTAACCCTTTGAGGAGCTCTATAATTTCTTCAACTCTCTATTACCATATGTAGAGGGAAACCAGGTTAAGTAGCCGGATATAGTAACAAAACAACTAATTAAAAATGAGTACTTGCTATCGGTAAAAAGAGTAAATTTTTTTACGCTTACGAATATACACATATAAATAAAAAATATATTTTACGCTTACGAATTTATATATATAAATAAAAGAATATATTTTTGTATTTATGCAATGATATTATTACAAAAACATACTATTACACAGGTCTCTAGTATTATTGTATCATAATTAGGTTTGCAATTATATGTGTATATCCTTAATAATAACTAACATGTTAGTACTGGTTATAATTGTCTCATTTTAAATTTAATCGTGTCTTAATAATAGTGGCTATTATAATGGTTGTGTAAAACATATAAATCTATAATTACTACAAATATACGTTGTTTTCATTTTGAGGGCGGGCCTTGGCGCAGTGGTAAAAGCTGTTCCTAAGGGACCGAAGGTCTCAGGTTCGATCCGTGAAAACGGCCTCCCCACAAAAATGTGTGGGAAAGACCGCGTACATCTTCCCTTAAATGGGACGGACCCTCCCTGGACCCTGCGAAAACGCGGGAGCTCTTTGCAGCACCAGGTACGCTCTTTTTATACGTTGTTTTCATTTTATGATTGTGTCTATTATCATTTTAGAGCTCAACGCTTTCAAAATGCCCAAGTGTAAGTTATTTATCAAACTTTAAATGTAAACTGAAGTGCATTTATACCTTTCCCTCGCTCGGTTCATGTAGTAGGTGAACACGTTCATAATGGATTCAAGTCGACACTGTTAACACTACTAACTTGATTTTATATAATGAATGTTTCTTTGTCGACTATCTATTATATTGATCACACTGACCATCGGTTGACAAGCTTTAACTGATACCTGATTCATCACATCTTCCTCGTTTAACTCTGAAATCACCATAACATGACCCTAAACATTAACTTGTTAACAAACAACCCTTTTTAGGGTTCTCACCACCATGAACCACTAATTCATGACGTGCCACCATCGTTGACTGCTGCCAATAAACACTAACCTTGTAGATCGGGTGACTAGAGACATGTGCAAGCCTATAAGTGCAAGTCTGCGGTTCATAGGAGTTTTCAGATGGGCACAAGAATGTGGTTTCCACCACCAAACAACATGTAAGAGTTATACTTATAGGCTGATGCAAGCAAAGTTCTCTCAGCATGCATATTGAAGTACAGAGAAAGTTACTTTGGAAGATTTGTTATAACTCAAGGAAATTCACTAAGTATCAAATCTTCTAAAGCTAAACGACCATTTCTTCCGAAGCCAATGATTAAGTCTTCTGAAGCTTCAAGACAAAGTTTTTCAATGCCATGAGACTGCTTTCTTCCAAAGATAGAGAAGACATTCCTTCTTTGACAAGCTTTTGACAAAAGCTGAATTACTTTCCGCTGTCATCTTTGAAGACTCACCAACTTATACAAGTTGGTGAAATGTCCATGCTTTTGTCAACTATAGATTAACGTCTTAGAGTCTGTAACTTTCTACCTTTGTACTTTTATCCAATTTGTAATACATATGGACGTGAGCTATGGCATGTCATAGTTAGTAGTCAAAAGGCAATCTGCCTTTTGACTTTATATTGATCTTGTTGTCTAGATTAGTGTTCAGTTGGCCTTTAAAGTATGGCCGGCTGGAGGATGTAGTATAAAGTATCTCAGGTACCAGTCCTTAGGACTATGACTTCTAACATTTGTAAAACACTTGAGAGCAATATACATAATTCTTGAAAACCATCTTATTGTGTTCTTTATTTGTGTTTATCGTTTCATTTAACCGGTTCCCTATTTGATCTTTTAAGTGTTCTAGTATCTCCAACCTTGTGAAACTATTGCATTGCTCCCCTTCACAGGTCCTGCAATTGGTATCAGAGCTTTTTAGGCTCTTTATTATAAGCTCTCACCATCTTAAATCCCTTTAGTTTCATAAAACACTTACCAACTCAAATGGAAGCTCTTATAAATGCTGATATGGAAACCGGTATCATGAAAAAATCTTCACTGATCACTCCAGATGACTTTGATACTTGGTACCAACATATAGAAGGGTTCATGGTGTCAATACAATAGGATGTGGAGATCTGTAGTCTCAGGCCCTCATACCCCAAGACCTCTTCAGCCATTGCTTGAAGTGGGATGATTCCAAAGGAGGTGGCCGACTATTTTGAGGAAGATTGGAAGAATATCAATGTAGATCAAAAGGCTCTAGCCGCTCTCTAAGTTGCTCTTCTAAACTTTATATATAGAGGCTTCAAAAAGTGCAAAACTGCTAAGCAGCTCTGGGATGCACTGAAGCTTATCTATAAGGGGTATGATGAAGCTAAAGAAAACAAGAATCACCTCATGAAGCAATAGTTTGAGAACTTCACCTGCAAATAGGTGAAACTATGACTCAACAATATTTAGGAATGTTGAGATTGTAGATACTCTCACGGATGTTAGAGTTAAGCTTGAGAATAGAGAACTTGTAGGGAAGTTCATGTTCTTTCTTCTCATAAAATGGACTTAGTACTATGTGGCCATTAAGAGAACTAAAAACCTTTCCAACCTTACTCTCACAAAGCTGTATAGTATCCTTAATAGCTACCAGATGGAGATGAACATGTAGAATCTATCAAGCAGTTCTTCCAGCAACCAATAGAGTTCAGCCCTTCATGTGATTGAAATGGATAGTATAGAACCACAACATCATCTTATTTGCTACCCTGACAACTCACAAAAGAGCCCTTTCATCACCTTTCTTAAGACACCAAGGGAGAGCTACATCCAAAAAAGCCCATTGCAAGAGACAAGCTCATCTCAAGCTTTTGTGATCTCATGAAAGTTGTGGCAACTTTATCTTCACTCTTGAAGACTTGGATTGTATCCATTTAGATGACCTAGAGTATATGGAGATAGTCCAGCAAATGGCTCTTCTCACTCATAGAGCCAAGAAGATCTACAAGAGAACCGGAAGAAAGTTTCCTAACAATATAACCAGTGAAAAGTTTGGAGTGGATAAAAGCAAAGTAAAGTGTTACAACTGTAACCAGATGGGACTCTTTGCTAGGGAGTGCAAGGTACCAAGGAGTAATGCTGGCCAGGCACAATGCATGCCTAACTATACTCATGTTGCTAGCTGATCTGAGATGCCAAGCCAACCAAAACAACAAGTTGATGTTGTTGGTGAAGAAGGATGCTTTGGCTGGAGATTTCAGGTAAAGGATGTTTCTCCCAACCAAGCATTGATGGTTGACCATGAAGAAGCCAAGGAATTAGAACATCTTTGTACACTTGAATGTATTGCTAAAGTAAACATGTGTCGGTCCTATAAATTAAGATGTAAGATCTGACCTTAAGTCTTTGAATATTTTAGATCTTAAATTCAAAAGTGCTAAAAATGATTATAAACTTAAAATAGAAGATTTAGAGAAATCAATTTCAACTCTTAAGCATGAGAGCTAAGCTTGTGATCAGCAAAGCTATGGAAGAAAAGTATGTTCTTGAAGAGGAAACCTTTAAGAAAATCATATCTTCATACATGCATGCAATGATTTTTATCAGAACAGGTAGGGTTTTGGTTGAAGTGAGATAGCTCCTCCATACACATTACTATTTGTAAGATCACCAAGGTGTGAAACTAGTCAAGATGAGCTGCCACTCATTGACCCTATCTAAGAAGAGGATGAAGATGAATAGGAGATAGTGAAGCATGAACCAAAAGTGCATGAGTAGGTTCATCCTAATAAGGGACACTATGCTCCTAGAGAGAAGAAAGAAACAAGGATGACCAAGTCAACTAGGAAGAACTTGACTAGGGCAGCTAAGAGAAAATCAAAGAAATCCTAAGAGATCAAGGCCACATTCAATTCCAAGCAAAACCAAGTCTTTATTTCTCCTAGATTTGAAGTGATGAAGACTGAATACTCAACTATGGACTCTAGTACCGGGAGTCTTAGTTCATGTGCAAATCATACTGGTCAAAAAAAAGGTTGATCAAATGTGCACCACTTCTACATAGCCTAAACTATCCAGTTCAAAGAGCAAGACTCACCTTCAAAAGCTCGCTACATCATCAATGAGTATAAAGATGGAAATCGAAAGAGATCAAGCTCAACCTTCTCCTCAAAAAAAGACTCTCAGGAGTATGCCAGTTCAATGCATCATGTGTGGTGGTGCTACTTAATTTGCTTAGGATTGCATCTACAATCCCAAGTATACCATCCACATGACCAAGAAGAAAACATCTAAGAAGAAGAAGAAGACAAGTTCAGAAGGAAAATCTCTTTTCCTTTGAAAGCTCAAAGGTGACTAAGAAAAAGATAGGTGAAAAATTGCCTTCAGAAGAAAATTTGGTCCCGGAAGAAAGGAATGCTTCCGAAACACTGAAGTCTGTTGCAGTGGATGCAAAAACATCCGAAGGTTCATTCTCCAAAACTTCCAAACTTATCAAAACTTCTGAAGTATTGAAGGTCAACTCTAGTCTTCCAAAGATGGTGTGGAAGATGAATGAAGACCATATGACTGAAGTTTCTTCATTAACAAAAGCCAAAGATTCTCAAAGTTTGAATATAGGATCAATAACAGTTGAACTATCTTCAATCCATCTTATAAGCCCAAGAATAGCATGGCTTGGGTTTCTAAATGTAACTAACCATCTCTTTTTATGTAGGAACAACTGAGGACCAAGGGAAATGTATGGATCATAGATAGTGGCTATTCCATGCACATGACAGGCTATGGTTGTTTGCTTTAGAACTTTAAGAAAATTGATGGAGGGCCAATTGATTTTGGAGGAGAAATAGGTGGTTATATCATAGGAAGGGGCAGGGTCACAAACGAAGCTTAGCATTGAGAATGTAAACTATGTTAAGGAGTCTAGGTACAAAATCTTAAGTGTATCCCAATTTTATGACCAGAGACATAACATGCTCTTCACCAAGCACGTGTGCATTGTTCTCAAGCACAGGGTGATCATTGTTTAATTCCATATCCTGCTTACAGCTCCTAGGAAATTGACATGTATAAGATGAATTTATAGGAAACCTCCCCATCAGAAGAAGTTTCTTGCTTTCTATCTAAAGCCAATAGTGATGAGTTTTTCCTTTAGCATAAAAGAATATGCCATGTAAACATCAAGAACATGTATAAATTAATTAAAAATGATTTGGTAACTGGAATGCCCAAGAAAGAGTTTACAAGTGATTACCATTGTGATGCACGTTTGAAAGAAAAGCAAAACAAAGTATATCACGAGCCAAAGGAAAGGTACTCTATCACTACTCCCCTACACTTATTACATATGGATCTCTTTGGCCCCACTAGTATAATTTGTTTAGGAATAACTTCATATTCTCTGGTGATCACAGAAGACTTCACAAGATATACCCGGATCTTCTTTCTTAAAACTAAGGATGAGAACCCTAAAATCTTGAAGAACTTCATTTTAAAAATTGAGAATCAATATGATCACAATGTCAAAATCATAAGATGTGATCAAGGAAATGAATTCAAGAACCAAATCCTAGATACATTTTATGATGAAAAGCTATTAGAAGACTATATAGTGCTCCCAGGACTCCTCACCAAAATGGTGTTGATAAGAAGAGAAACATGACACTTATGGAGGTTGCAAGGACCATGCTATCTGACTCTAAACTTCCCATCACCTTATGGGCTGAGGAAGCCAACATTACTTGCTATGTGTAAAATAGAGTTTTAGTAGTCAAGACTCATGGTAAGACTCCATATGAACTTTGGCACAAAAGGTGACCTTTCATTGGTTTCTTCAGGTCATTTGGATGTCCATGCACCATCTTGAATACCAAAGATCAGATAGCAAAATTTCCTAAGAAATCAGATGATGGACACTTTATCGGATACTCTTTTGAAGCTAAGGCTTATAGAGTAAACAATATTAGAACTAGAGTAGTTAAGGAGTCAGCCAATGTGACCTTTAATGAGCACACACCCAGTGTGAAAGGTTCTGGTCCAGATTGGCTATTTGATCATGATTTTGTTACCAACTGTTTTACAAAATCTTGTGAATATGTTTTAGAATCTATAGGTAACTTATCAACAAAATATCTTGACCTAATATTTGAGGTGAGAAGACCAAGTAATCAAATTCCTTCAGCTCCATGGTAACAAACCCTACAGTTGGAAATCCTGTCAGCACAACAATGTCAAATTCAGCTGATACATCTGAGGTGCCTATAAATTCTAGCATAGAGGCATAAAACTCAAATGGAGGAGTTTCCAATGCAGGAGGAGATGGAAATAGTGAAAGAGATCAAGGTTTCATGATACTGACAACCTCTCCATTAAAGACAACATCAATGATGTCATACAGTTATTAGATCAAGTTTCACTTGATAAGTGTGCTGATGTGGTGGGTGATACTCAATCACCAACTCTAAATTTAACTAGTTTAGATCTGTCTAACCAACATGCTATGATTCCTCAACTAAGAAGCCATCACACTACAAACATCATTGGAGATATTGAGACTAGGGTGAGAACGAGAGGACAAACCCATGACAAAAATGTTTGTCTATTCTCTTGCTTCTTGTCCCAGATTGAGCCAAAGAAAGTTGATGAATCTTTAAAGTATGGAAGTTGGGTTGAAGCAATATAGGAGGAGGTGCTTCAATTCAAAAGACAAAAAGTTTGGAACCTATGTCCTCTTCCTTATGGGAAGACACCAATAGGTACTAAGTGTGTTTTTAGTAATAAGAACGATGATAGAGTAATTGTCATCTAGAACAAGGCAATATTAGTTGTTTAGGGGCATACTCTGAAAGAAGGGATTGACTACACATATGTTTTTGCTCCTGTACCCAGACTTAAATCTGTTAGGATATTTCTTGTTTTTGGTGCATCCAACAATTTCAAGGTCTACCAACTTGATGTTAAGTGTGCATTTTTATATTGGGTGATAGATGAGAAGTGTACGTCGAGCAACCACCTAGCTTTGCTGACCTAGATCATCCTGATTATGTCTGCATGTTTGATAAAGCTCTTAATGGGTTATATTAAGCTCCAAGGAAGTGGTATGAGACACTATCACAGTACTTAGTCCTACATGGCTACAAGAGTGGCTCTATTAACAGCACACCCTTCATCAAAGGAACATGGTATGACTTGATGTTGGTTCAAGTTTATGTGGATGACATCATCTTTGTATTAGCTAATTTAAAGCTCTGTAAAGACATTGAGAAGCTGATGAAGAATAGATTTGTAATGAGTGCCATGGGAGAATTCAATTTCTTTCTAGGAATTCAAGTGAAGCAAGTTGACACTGGTATCTTCATAAATCAGTCAAAGTATGTGCAAGACATACTAGCCATATTTCATCTGACTGAGTGAAAGGTTGCTAAGACACCCATAGCCAGAAACCACTCCCTAAGACCTGATGTTAAAGGGGAGTGTGTTGATGAACATCTTTACAGGGATATGATTGGGTCTCTTATGTACCTCCCAGCTAGCAGATCTGATATCATGTTTGCCATATGTATTAGTGCATAATATCAAGCCAATCCAAAAATGTCACACCTAGTTGCTGTCAAGAGAATTCTTAGATACATCAAAGATGCTCCCGAACTGGGCCTTTGGAATTCAAAGAATTCTGACTTCAATCCGTAGTGACTATGGTGGTTGCAATATGACTACAAAGTCTACATCAAGGGGATGTTAATTTCTTGTTGAGAAAGATAGTCTCATGGCAATAAAAGAAACAATCTTGTGTGTCTGCATCAACAACTAAAGCTGAATACATTCTTGCTCCAAGCTACTATACTCATATGCTTTAGATTCAGAATCAGATGTTGGACTATGGATTCAAATTTAAAGAGACTCCCATCCATATGGACAACAATAGTGTTTTCTCTATTACAAAGAATCATGTGCATAACTCAAAGACAAACACATCAACATCAGGTATCATTTAATAAGAGATAATTTTAAGAAGGGATTGATAAAACTAGTCAAAGTTAACACAAATGGAAAATTTGTTGATCTTCACAAAAGCTTTTAATGAACCTTGAGTAGGTTTTCCTAAATTGAATTTAAGCTATTAGGCTAATTAACCTTGAGTAGATATTCTGAAATTAAATTTTAAGATTATTTTTCAGATATGTATGTCTTAATTTGTCTATATCATGACTCATATAAGCCCTGTTTAGCTTGGGAGAAAATAATTCAAAATGATATTCCTTAGAATTTTGAGAATTAAAGATATATTTTCTTTTAGAACACATTAACTTGACTTTGGAAGAAAATTATGTCTTCCAAATTAATAACTACTTATTAAAAATTTTACTTTCGGATATTTTCCGAAGCTTAAATATACTTCTAAGTACTTATATGTTTTGAAGGACAATTTTCTTCCAAAAGCAATTAAGTCTCGGAAGCTTTATTCATCCTTTGAGTAAAACTTATAAAGTTTAATATTTTCTGAAAGCAAATATATCCCTAAAGCAAATTACTTTAAATATTTTTCTTCCGAAGCAATTCTTGTCAAGCTAAGGAAAATCCTCCAAAGTCAAATTAGCGTTGAAGTTTTCTCAAAACTTCTGAATAGAAATTATTTTTGGTAGATTTTCTACTTCCAAGATGACTACCTTTTTGGGCACTTGCTCAGAGATGGGATCAACATTCGTATTTCAAAGTTTATCCTTTAGCATTAACTTTATCTCAAATCCAACCAAATAAATATCCCTACAACGATTACCCCTCTTTCTTTTTCCTCTTCATCTATAAAATTTTTAACCCTAAATTCACCTACAAACCCTCTTTTTTCTTATCCTTCTTCACCCCAAAGCTTTTTAAAATGGCCAACCCTAAACCTCGAAACCATCCAGATTTTTTCATGCACCTTCACAAGCAACATAATCAAGTTGTTATGTTGACATCTGAGAAAGATCCTGGTTTATCAGATGTTTGTCTTTTTCTTGCTCAATCAACATATCTCACCGCACATACAATTGACCCTCCACTGTACGAGTTGCTGGATTTTTGGAGGATCTGCCAAGAGGTGATATTGGAAAGTGAGAAGGCACTATTTGCATCTGTGTAGGGGAAGACAGTGTTCATTACTCCAGCCTCCGTCAACCCTCATCTAAGGATGGATGACGCAGATGGTGAGATGTCTTTTCCAAAATCTATTGTGAATGAATCATTTAGGAAGATAGGCTATGAAGGGGACTTCACCGTCAGAACATTCAAGAAGGGTAAGGTCTCTTACTAGTGGAAGTACCTCCTCCATGCTATTATTCACTCATTATCTAACAAATATGAAGGATGAGACCAGATTCCTAAGGACTTATCCTACATAGTCCATGGAAGGGTTCAAGGGGTTAAGTTCCAGTACTCCTAGTTTAACTATACAAACATGCTTGCCAAATTGGACTCCTTAGAGTACTACATGTTCCTTAGACATGTCTAGCACATTCTTAACTATGAAATGGGCTTACAGTTAAAGGGAACAGGTTCTACTCTTAAATTGGGACAAATGAAGCCCATCATCTTTAAAATCATGAGAAATACCACTGTTGCCTTCTCTAGGGGTAGAAACGGCCATGGTTCCAAAAATGTTAGAGCTCATTGCCCAAGGTGACAACTTGATAGCACGAGTCAATGTTGAACCCACACCTTCTACATCTTCACCACCCAAACAGCCACAAATAACCATCACCTACTCTAGAAAATCCAAACGAACCCCTACTCAGTCTATTCAAATTAATCAGGCCCCCATACAATCCCATGCCTGAGAAAGTGGAACAAGAGCTCCCACTTCCCCTGAGTAGAAAACCACTCTCATTACTTCATTGATCAATGTTGAGGTTCCTCATGCTCAACCTGATGAGCTCATTGTCCAAACCTCAAGCCTTCACTCAGGATTTCAAAACTCAGGTGATTAACCTTTAGGGGACAACTACCATCCCCAACCATTAGATCTAAACAAACCAATCCTTAACCTCCAATACTATGATGATGAGGATATCGGTTTTAGTGAGTACCATGAGTCTCTCTTCTATTCCTCTGCTCAAGGAGAGATGAGTGCTCCTGAAACACCCATATCTAGCCCACATCATTTAACCCTAACTGAGGAGTACTTCCCTGAGCATGTTCAGGAAGTCCATATGGAAAATGATTTCACGTTTGCAAGTGATTACATTATTAAGACCTTAACCATGACAACCCAGCCCCTTGACACTTCTCCTAAAGCTATCATGGAGCAGGGGAAATTCTGTAACCAAGAACCACAAGCTGGTGGTGATTGATATGACTTTGGTTATGTTCTCTCATCCCCCATGATCTTCAAATGAATATGAGGGGAGTATGCAACTAAAGGTGCAAAACTATCTAAAACACGAACCTATTTAGTTTTAAAAGTATGTCACCTGGAATCACAGGTGGGTACCTTGCAAAGGCAGGTCATTGATCAATAACTTTAGATCACCGATCTAAAGGGCAAGCTAGCTAGGAGACCTACCATGCATACTCAACCAGGTCCACAAGAACCTATGGATGTGGTGGACCTCACCCTTATCTCCCTATGCAAGAGGGTGATGCTACCTAAAAAGGGAGAAAGTCCAAGCTACAATCAAAGAACATGGGAGATCTACCTAGAGTATGGACATAGAGGCTTCACCATCCTTAATTGTAGTTCTCCATACTCAACAACCTCCTCAGGCCTATATTGATGTGGAGGCCTTGATTCAAAGTTTATTCAAGAAGGGCATAGTAAGGGCTATGTACACCCCATCCTATCCTGCTAACATCCCAATAATAAGATGGAGGTATGAGGATGATAGAAGAGCCCTGATACTCTCTAGATCTTAATGGCGACAAGAAGTATTCAATTTTCAAACCCTAAGATACTACAAGATCTTTCCTCTGGTTGACCTACCACTTACGAACCTAAGTCATAACAGGCAAGCTAACAGGTTAGCTGTGAGAATTCAGCAAAGGGTGCTTGAAGAGTTCCAAAGAAGATCATACTTATATAGACAGATGCTAGCAGGCAAAAGTGTTGGTCTAATGGTTATTGAGGCAGACTCTAAGATTAGCTTCAAAGGGGAAACTTAAGTTGAAGGCCCAACAGTTGAGCATATGAACCTTGAGACAAGAACTACTTCAGCACCTAGTACCCTTAGTGAGGCACCAGCTGGTGAAGGTGTCTCACAGCCTATTCCTTGCTAGAACTCAAGTGTTGCACTAAGTGATGAAGGCTAAAGCTCTCTTCACCCTAAGTCACATAGGCCAGTGACTAACAAAGGGAAGAAGATCATGACCTCTGAGGAGATTAAGGATGAGAAAAGGGAGAGGAATAGGAATGCAAGGGAAGAGAGAACAAGTGAGACCCCAAAATTCATGAAAGCTGCAATCAGGGTTGCCCCTTGGCCAAACACTCAGCAGGATGAGTTAAGAACAGCCAGATTGAACTATTTGGGATTATGAACTATAACATCGATAAAATCATCTCTCTTCCCTTGGATGAACTTAATGAACTTGTTGGACTCAAGAAGTCTATTAAAAGGATAATGATTGCCATAATCAAACATAATGTGTTATAACATCCAAACAATCATTAACTAACACATTAGTATCATTAACATTCATAACATACACTTATTATTGTTTAAATTTCTTTTTCAGGTTTGTAGATAAAAAAGGAAATCTTGCAAGTGTCTTGGGATGAATAACTTTCCACAATAGATGAACAAGAGTGTGTAGCGGATGAAGAAAAACTTCTAAGTGTCTACAGCGAATGACTAAAGCATACACAGGGATGACCAATCCACTGCCGATGAACTATCCACAGTGGACGTTCATCCACAATGGATGAACAGTCCATAGTGGACAACTATGAAGAAAATAAAACATCAAGTGTTCACAACGAACATCATCCAAGACAACGAATAGCTTATTCAACATTCATAGCGGATGAATGATCATGCACAGCGGGCAGTCATACTTCCACAGCAGACGACTTAAACTTAGTATTTTATGTAATTTTGTTTTACATAAGGGTACTTTTGTAACTGTAAATAGCTTCTTATATAGGCTATAAATAGTAGTATACCCTAATCCTTTGTAATCTTTTAAAAATTTAATACAATCAAGCATTTAATATTATCATTCAAAACATTCAAATACACAATCATACACACACATACGGATATTCATATCATTAATCATGGGTTTCCGCACCATGATTATTGAGTATTGAATATATAACAAGTCATTGTTATATTGTGTGAGATTGAAAAGATCCTTGGAGATATTCATTTGATCGTATTCTTGTTTATAAAGTTCAAATCAGTGAGTTTTCATCAGGTGTTATTAGAGCCTTGGCTCAAATCAAACACTAATTTTTGATTCTCTCATTCAACATAATGAAATCTGTGGTTCATTAGCTTCATAACATATATTTTTTAGCTAAAAATCATCATAAATCACTCTTCTACTCCAGACATTCAACAAATGCATAAAATATGACTCATTAATATGTTTTTGAGCATTTTGTAGTAGATTTTGTGTTGTTGAAGTTCGAAGCAAATGCAAACATTGTTTTCAAAACAGAATCATTACAAAATCTCAAAAACTTCATCGGTTCTCATGGTTTTCAACAAAAACGTAATCGAGTACTGTTTCATCAAGTTTTCACCATACAAACATTATTTTTGAACATTTTGAATCATTCAAAGTGTTTAAAATCATCAAATTTAAGGATATACACACTTGAATCCTATTTTTGCTCTTCAATCAACAAACCGAATGTTGATTTTGTGAAGAACATCATAGTTGCCAACAAACCCTAGGATAAACCCTAGTTTTTTGCAGGATCGGTGTTGGTCTCTTCACACAAGTTTATCTCTCAAACTTACTAAGTCTCACTTGTTTGATGATGCAGAATCTCTAACTAAGTTGATAATAATATTCTAAGTATATGAACACAAAAAAATGGTTTTTCAAGATACCTGTATATATTACTTCTCAACTTAGTATTACAAGACTCTTAAAAAGAATGCTAAATGTGTTAAATTGAGAAACTATATATACTACTATCTACAGTCGATTATACTTAGAAAAACAGCTGGAACTTAGATTTAAACAAATACTACATTGCTAAAGGTAAGGTTACTAAGATAAAATACTATCCTGGATTAGTTAGTCAGGACATGTCCATGACTTACCTTTTTTACTAACTAAAGTTGGTAACTATACTAACTAAAAAGGTGAACAGTGGATTAAAGTATGGTCAACTACATAGGCGTGAGAAAGCATCATGTAGAATATCAGAGTTGGCAGCATGTGTTAGTCGGACCATAGTTATGTCCACTGGTTCATTGTTAGTTCTTCCAAAGGTTAAATGGCTTCGAAAGAATAAGTTCTTCCGAAACCATTTAACATCAGAAGAAATAACTTCTTTCGAGACTTCTGCGAGTCTTCATGACTTTGTCCTTTGGAAATCTTTGTCTTTAATCTTCTAAGTGTTTTACTTCAGAAGGAGAAGTACTTAGTTTCTAAAGGCTGAGTTCTTCCTTTGGAAGTTCTTCATCCTTAAGCTTTGGAAGATCTTCAACATAACTTCAAAAGTGCATCTTTGTCTTTAGAAGTCTTTATTTAGTTGCACTCAAAATCTTCTAAGTGTAGTTTTGGTTGCACCAGCCTCATCTGATACAACAAACTCCCCCTAGGATAATGCTACCAAAACATCACTCCTTTCACTTTCAACACCATGGAAAGGAGGTGTTTGTCAGTTTCCTTGTTCTTTCCTAATGTGGTGCTGAGAAGTTTGTACAAGTCATTTGTAGATAGGAGATCCAATCTATTGCTCTGGATGACATGTACCCTTTGTTATGGCCTTCGTAAGAGAGTTAGTTGATAGGAATTATAGTCATATTCCCATCTAACTATGGAATCTAAAGTAGGGCCTTGAACCATTTGAAGGAATGAACTTCCTTTTATAGTGGCACCCTCTCCTTCTTCCTTTATCAACTTCAACTCCTCTTCAGTTCTTTCTTTCTTGGTTAGCTCGGCAAGATGAAGGCTGCTTAGATGATTTTTGATGTGAGCAGCTACTTGGTAATTGGAGGGATTGGAGAATGGTTTCTCTACTAGCTAAACAATATCAAATCTTCTTGAGTATAGCAAAGAAGGTGTGTCAAGTCTGTTGATTTCACCATTTTCCCTTTCCACAATAAAGTCGTGAAAAGGTTCATCAAACCTCCACTAGACAATTTTCTTCCTAGGAATGAGGGGCAGGTTTGGCAGTTTGTCCCTTTCCTGGTATCCAGTAAAGTCACCAAAATTCTTCTTAGTTTTTTCTCTTCTTCCTTAAAGGAGTTTGAGTTTGTTTCCAAGATTTGAATAGCTTGGTCTAGTGTTCCCCGAAGCAAATCTAGGAATGCATCTCTTGTGAGGGAACAGGAACAACCATCAATGTGTCTCAGTCTTATGGACTCTTCCTCACAAGAGATGTCACCAGGGTTATGTAGTTAATGATCTTCCTTTTGATGTCCTAGAATTCCTCTAAGGTAGAGGCTTAGATGGTTTAGTGGATGGCTTGGGTAATAGTTGGGTTTTGGGTTGTGTTTTGGGTTTTAGGATGAGTGGTGATGGTGGTTGTTGAGAGGTGTAAGGTTTAGTAGTGGGTTCAGTTTTGATAGGGAAGGGAAGAGGTGTTGGCTCAGTTCTTATTGGTTATAGTTTGGGTGTTGGTTTGGGTACCATTCTCCGTACACCTTCAGTTTGATATACTTCCTTCCTTCTTCCTAAGCGAATGTTGGCCTTGATGTCACTGACATGTTGTTGTCGGGTCTTTACAGACATAGGACCTGCTTGCCTGCCTGTGAAGCCATGGGTCGTTAGATAAGACTTCATCCAGGATTTGTCTCCCACCTTCTTGGCAACCGCAAGTTGGGCCTTCTCCTCTTTCTTCTTTTTCTCCTTCAACTTCTCTCTGAAAACTTTCTTCCTCTCC
>BJCN01177296.1:0-12521 GCA_018326445.1 Flaveria brownii
TTCTCAAGTTTAGGTATTAACTTTTTTAAGTAACAAAATTTGGGCCTTGTGGTTTCAGTTTTATTACGAACTTAGATTCTAAGGCTAACTTTCATAAATTGTTTCGTTATATTCATGTGAAATGACCAAAGTGTCCTTTTATAACTAAAAGGATCTTTTATGTAATTAATTATATTGTCATCTAGGGACCATTTATGAAATTAAATAAAAAATATATAAAACCCAAGCCACCCGTCTCCCTCATCTCCGACTACCACCATTACATATCTTCACTAGCACCACCCATTTCTGGCTGACCAGGCGAAAAATCCGATTTTTAATTGTTTTCTACAAACTTTTTTGATTATATCTTGTTTTGTTTATGAGTCTATTCGATCTACCATAGCGTATGTTAGATCTATTTTTTATGATCTAGATTTGATCTACTCTAAATTTGATGGGTAGATGGTGGCGGTAGTGGAGGGTTTGGTGGCGGCGGGGGAGGGTATGGTAACGAAGGGGGAGGGTTTGGTGGTGGTGGTGTGACTGATGAGTGGGGTTGGGTTTCATGTTTCAATTTTAAGTTTTGGAGTTAAATACTAAACCTTTATCAAAGATTTTATTTAGTTCCTTCATGTGAGAAGACTGAAATATCCTTGAGTTTGACACAAAATTTAATGGAAGTTAGCACTACACCCTAAACTCGTTATAAAATTTAAATCCTATGGCTCAAACATGTTATTAATAAAAGTTAGTATCCAAACTTGGGATCCACGCTAAATTGTAGATACTATTTATGTAATTAACTTTAGTAAATATATATCACGTATGATGTATATGTAAAAAAATGGAAGATAACCGACATTATCTTTTTTCCTCATGACCTCTCGACTGAACTAAAGTAGTGGATAACCTATTTTCATGAACACTAATTATAAAACATAATATGTACAATGAATATGAGTGATGACGTGATGAACATCATCCTTTTGTTATCTCTCAGTGTATGGAAGCCTCAAAAGGCTTATATTAAGATTTACGATGAGGATAATATTGGGCATAAGATAATTAATTGGTGTGTTTTGACATCCAAGCATACGTATATATGAGGGCGCCTATATCCAATATATTTCACTCCATTTTGATGAAGCTTCAAGAAGGTGTTCTTGAGTAGAAGATGAATTATCTTTTCTAGCATTACCAAGAAAGACTTTGTTTGGTGTTGATATGTTTTGGAGGAGCTTCGACTTTGATCTTTTCGTCCATCATCTTCATATATATAGAAAACCACTACGCTTTAAAGGTTGTAGTTCTTGAACCCTTATGATTGTTTTATTTTAGTTTTATCTTATTATAGTTGGATCCATGATGGGAACATCTTTAAAATCAATTAAATGGTTATGAGCTTACTTCTCTTGCCAAAATGATTTAAAAAGAACTCCCAAATACCAACATATCATTTTACTTGATGAAATCAGGTTGTACATGTTAAAACCTAGTTTAAACGTGTAGTGGGTCATTTGCTTGATGTGTGACCTAATGAGATCATATAAATGACAAACATATTATACATTGTGTTTTAGGCATAAAAGTCCAACACAAGCTTCATCAAATTTTGCAACCCACTATGCCTTAAATTTTAATCGTAACCCTAAAGACGACAAGCAAGGAATAGGCAAATGTAAAGAGGGGCAACTCTTGTAAAGGAAACAAATGTAAGGCTCTGTTTCCAAGAGTCCTCACAGTTGTCAATCGTAGCATAAAATGTTTCACATTTCATCATTGAATCATAACATTGCATTAGAAAACTTAAAACATTAATTTTATATTAAAAATTTGTTTGTAAAGAAGTAATTGTCTTAAATAAAAGGACATTATAATTTTCTTAACTAACAGTTATATTTATAACAAGGGTGCTAGTCTTCATATGCAAGTAGCTGCAACTCAATGCAATCCTCATATCTTAGCAAGTTACCTGCCAACTAATATGCATATAAAACTCAGCGTTGTTAAGTAAGTTCTAGTTTTATACATAATAAAATAACCTTTTACATTCATTTAAGAACACACAATAACCATATAGACATGTCTACATGACTTTCATTGTTTTCAATATTTTTCTTTCATTTTTTAATTCTTTATATTATCTTTCCACTTGTTATATCACTGGGTGGTCTACCCAAAGCAAGACCCCATAGGTAGGCCGATAATAAATTCTTCACCTTTGGTGAAAACAATCATGGCTAGCTAAGAACCTGATAGTTTCACCCATAGCGCAATGCCCATTCTAGTTACATTGCATGTGTTTAGGGTCCATTCAATTTGACCCAAAATGCATGATGGTCCATATCAGCTAGCCAACATAAGTATGAGGTCATTCTAGTCTATTGCTTGCAGAACTTTAAGATTGTGTTCGTATTCCTTTTGATTTGTCATCCATTAATGTTCCACTTCATCATGCATAACAGTTTTTATCATTTTCTTCATTACATTATACATTTTTTACCATATATCATGCTAGGTTAGTTACTCGTGTGTTACGAGTTGAAAAAAAGAAAAAATGGCACATGCGAACTTATATTTATAATATGATATATATGAGATGTGGAGCAAATAAATTACAATGTGAAGGTTATCTCAGTAGTTTTGATAAATGAAAAATAAAAAGTTTTGAAAGAAAAAAGGGCACATATTACAAGTATAAATAAGTCTAATAAAAATATAAAATTTGAAAGAAAGGCATGTTGTAAAGACAAAGACTAAATAAAGTAAAACAAATGTTCATGAAGATTTAAATACTTCTTTGTAGACAAGATTTGGAGTTTTAGTTGTGACTTTTCCATGTTTATTTAAAATTAGTAAAATCAGTTAAT
The DNA here is from genome assembly GCA_018326445.1 of Flaveria brownii. Taxonomy (NCBI): domain Eukaryota; kingdom Viridiplantae; phylum Streptophyta; class Magnoliopsida; order Asterales; family Asteraceae; genus Flaveria; species Flaveria brownii. The sequence goes on from BJCN01177296.1 coordinate 2,853, forward strand.
AATTTTTACGTATATGTATGAGGTTATGGTTGGAAAAAAATATGTAGGTTATAATTACAAAACTGAAAACTTTAAAAGGTATGAAATATATGGAATTGTTCTTACGATTATAAAAGGGTGCTTAACGAGAGGTTAGAACAGTGGAGAGCGGCACTAGAGCATAAATGATTAAGGATAAATCGCTCTAAAACAGAATACATGCATTGTAACTTTAGTGGAGAGAATGAAGAGGACACCCAAATCAGTATCCAGGGTCTGACGGTCCCATAGACGTCTAGGTTCAAATACCTGGGCTCGTACGTATAGGAGGACGGAGAGATACATAGTGATGTAACCCACCGTGTTTAAGCAGGATGGTGCAAATGGAGAGTAGCTTTAGGGATTTTGTGTAAGAATAAAGTGAAAACTATATAGAGTGTCAGTACGTCCAACTATGTTATTCGGAACAGACTGTTGGGCCATAAAGAAATCGCACGTACGACATATAGAGGTTGCGGAAATACGAGTGCTGAGGTGAATGTATGGACACACAAGATTGGATCGCATAAGGAACGACGTGTTTTGACAGAGGCTAGAGGTGGCTTGTATCACTGATAAAATACGAGAGGGAAGACTAAGATGGTTTGGGCACGTGAAGAGGAGACAGATGTCAGGGCCTGTTAGAGCAGTAGAGAACATCACCTTAGATGGTAGGAGGAGTAGAGGAAGACCTATGTTGAGTTGGGACGAGATAATTAGGAGGGATAAGGTAGTGTTGCACCTCTCTGAGCACTTGATCGAGGAAAGGAGTGCATGGAGGTGTAGAATTAAAATTAAGGACTTTTTATGGGATCTAATGCGTGACCCCCCGCGTGATGTGTAGGTTACAACATTTGCCCTTTATAGGTGAAGCATGTTGCTTATCTGATGTATGCACTATCTTCGGGTTGTTATGCTTATGCTTATGTGATGTATGTTATGCTCATGAATATACTTAAGAATATGCCTATGCTTATTCTAAACACTTATGTGATATATACCTATGTGTTGTATGCTCTATAATCTGGCTGTCATTTTTTGAGTCGGGGGTCTCTTTGAAAGCGGTCTCTCTATCTCTCAAGATAGAGGAAAGACTCTCCACCACCTACCCCTCCTAGACCCTGCTCTTTAATGGGATATACTAGGTATGTTTGTTTGTTTGTTTGTTTGTCTTACGGTTATAATATAATATAATCAAAAATCAAGATTTTTAAAATGAATATGATAAAAGCATGTGACAAAGTCTATGTGATGTTTAGGTGTACAACCTAGTTAGGTGCTATGTGCAAAGAGTTAGCCTTTTATTATATGTTATAAATTATAGATAAGCATTAAATATAATCAATAATTATATATATAAAAATGAAACTCCAGTAATATAATGTATTTTTTTTTGTTTTTAGCCACCAAGTGTTTTAGTAAAATGGTATTTGTGGTCCCTTAATTTTACCATAAAACTTTGGGTTTTCAAAAATTTTCCACTAAAATTTAATAGCTATAACACCCTGAAATTTCATGGAAAAGGAAAGAAGAGGAAGCTCTCGCGCAAGAAGATAGTTCTCGCGCGAGAACAAGGCGAGAATTTGGGGATCCTATAAACAGGTAAGAACACCCGTTTGACCCTATTTTCACGCGAAAAATACTGCTATTAGAGAGAGAGAAAGCCGTAGAGTAGGGAGAGAGTGGAGATTAGAAGTGTTTAAGGTATGTAACTCGTGTTATGTACTAAGAATGGATTATTGATGAATATAATGCACGAATGTGTAGTGTTGGTTCGAAGAGCTATCAGGAAAGTTGGGTTGGTATTAGAAACTCAAGAGGTTAGTTTCTAGCCCCTTTTAAATGGAAATTATATGTTTTATGGCAATTATGTATACTGAAATGATTGTTTATGTTTGTGATGATGATGTTTATGGTGATGAATATGATATTCCAGCCTTAGACGTGATATGTTAGGTTTAGGTGAGAAATCTATAAGTTCTTGCGCGAACTATATAATTTAGGCTTCCCTGGATTTTAAATCTCGTTAAAGTTCTCACGTGACATGTAGGTTCTTGTGCGACAGATGTTTCTCGTTGTGCATGGGTTGATTTTAGTAAGGTTCTCACGTGAGATGATATTGTCGCATGATTTGCTGTGTATGTGTTATGTTATCTTACATTCTATATGTTTTTTGAAATGATAAATACAGGACTAGTTAAGGGTGGTCAATACAATCAGTTTAACAATGAGGAAAGTGTTAGAACACTTAACAGATCAAATAGGGAACCAGGTTTTTATATAAGATACTAACAACACAAGTAATGAGACAGAACAACAGAAGAACAAGATAAGTATGGTTTTCAAGAATGTTGTATATTGCTCTCTAGTTCTATTACAAGTTTTACAAAGCATAAGATAAAATACAAGAACCTGAGATACTTTATACTACATCCTACAGCCGGCTATACTTTGAAAGCCAGCTAGAAATACTAACCTAGACGACAAGATCAATGTACAGTCAAAAGGCAGATTGTCTTTTGACTTATGACAATAACATGCCATAGCACACATCCTAATATATTACAAAAATGATAAAAGGTAGAAAGTAGAAAGTTATAGACTCTAAAACTTAATATACAGTTGTAAAAGCATGGACCTTTTCACCAAATTATACAAGTTGGTGAGTCATCGGAGTTGCGGCGGAAAGTGTGCTAGCTTTATGCCAAAGTTGATTAAAGAAAGCATGCCTTCTCTCTCTTTGGAAGAAATCAGTCTTTACTTCATTGGCTTTGGAAGACTTTGTCTTCAAAGCTTCGGAAGACTTCATCTTTGGCTTCGGAATATTTTATACTTAGAATATTTTTCTATGAAGAGGGTAAAACTTCCGAAGTAACTTTTACCTTGTACATCAGTGCATGCATGCTCGAAGCTCTTTAGTTGCTTTGGTTGCATCAAACTTTCTAATATAAACTTACAAACTCTCCCTAGGCTGATGCTACCAAAACAGAGAAGGTTATTCAGATGACAGTCCTCATTCAAGAGGTTGTGGTTGGGTTGGAGTTGGTTGAGCAGCCTCTTTTTACACTTCCTCGGGATGCTTTGACTTATTTTGAGGTGTGAAGTTGGATGCCTTTAACTTCTTCTTCTTCTTAGAAACACTTTTCATGGCCATACGTTTCCTCCTTTTGAAGTTTTTAACTGAGAAGACTGGTCTTCAGCACAAGGTTGTTTTATTGTGTCTTTTACAATTGGGTCCTCTTCACTCACAGGTTCAGAAGGAGAGGGAGCAAGACCCTGCTGTGGATTAGATGATAAAGTTCGCTGAGATGTAGCTTTAGGTCTAGGTTGTGTTCTCTCAGTGGGTTCAACCTTGACCTTTACTTCAGAAGGAGCTTGACTTGGTGGAGAATGAAAGTCAACAAGCTCTCCCTTTTTAATCTGCTTCTTGATCACTCTAATTTGCTCATCCATAGTAGATAGAGACATTGGACCAAGCCTCTTTCCGGAGAATCCATACAACTTCAATAAGCTCAACATCCTCTGCCTATCAACAGACTTCTTTTGGCTCTTTTGGATGATGGCTCTTGAATTTGTAACTTCTTCTCTCATCTTTCTCTTTGTAGTCTTTTGTTCTTTAATAACTTGTTCCAGCTGCTGTAGATACTCGAATTCAATATATTCATATGATAGGGGCAGAAAAGCAGATGCCTACCAGAGACCTATGGTACTCAAGTAGTTGATCATACTTTGTCTATCAACTTCCTTGTCTACCTGAGGTTGTTTAGTTGCCATAACCTCTGTATCATGGATTTCTTGAATTTAGGAGAGGGTAGGAGCATGTTTGTAAAGGATTTTCTACCTTCTTTCTTAGATAATCTTGAGGAGCAACTCCACATCCTCTATCTCCAACCTCTCATTTAACAGCTCTATGTCTGCCAGTTCATTAAGTTCCTTTAAGGGAAGAGAGATGAGTTCATCCACATTGTAGTTCCTAGTCCCCAAGTAGTTTACTATGGCTGCCCTCAACTCATCATCTAGAGTGTTTGGTCAGGGGGCAGCCTTGATAGCAGCTTCCATGAAGCCTAGGGACCCACTAGAACTCTTTCCCCTTAGCTTCCTCTTCCCCTCTCTCTTCTCCTCCTTAATCTTCTCAGAAGTCGATATCCTTTTCCCTTTCTCACTCACAGGCCTTGGTGACTCAGGCTGGAGAGAGATTTGGCATTTATTGCTTGATTCAACAGTCAAGCTCTGGCCTGAGAGAGACTGCGAGACACCTTCACCAGCTGGTGCCTCACTGAGGGTAAAGGATGATAAAGAGGTTCCTGTCTCAAGGTTCACAGGTTCAACTACTGGGCCTTTAGTCTGGCTTCCCCTTTGAAGCTAATCTTAGGGTCCACCTTAACATCCAGTTGAAAATTTTTCTTACTTGTTAGCGTCTGTCTATATAGTCTGGATCTCAGCTTGAACTCTTCTAGCGCCCTTTCTTGAATCCTATCTACTAACCTTGTAGCTTGCCTATTTTGACTTGGGTTGGCAAGTGGAAGGTCAATCAGATAAGTGCTCTCATAGAATCTCATGTTGGAGAAGTTGAAAATTTCCTATTGCCCCTGAGATCTCTTGGAATACCCTCCTCAAACAGACTCTATACGAGTGAGTCCATATAAATATGGTCTGGAGGACGTTACTGAATATGGACAATTGCAAGTAAGGGTGTTGAATCCTTAATATCCATACTCTGTGAAGAACTCCCAGGTTCAATGATTGCTTGGAATTTCTCTCCTATTTTGGTAGCATCAACCACCCTCTTACATAGGTGAGCTGGGGGTTAAGTCTATCACATCCACAGGTTCTTGTGTTACTAGTTGAGTTCTCCTTAAAGGTCTCCCAACTAGTTTTTTCTTGAGATTAGAAATCTCAAGTTGCTGATCATGGACCCTTCTTTGTAAGGTAGTCACTTGAGATTCCCAAGTGACTAACCTTGGAGACTAAATAGGTGCATGTTTTGGTCAGTTTGTACATATTTAGTCTTATTTTCCCCTCATATTCATTAGAAGAATCATAGTGGGATGAAAGAATAGGACCTAAGTCTTCTTCCTTATCACCAACACTTTGTTCTTGGCTGCTGGATTTCCCTAGCACCATGATAGCTTCACTTGAAGTGTCAATAGGATGAGTTGCCATGGTTGAGGTCTTAATAATGTAATCACTTGCTGAAGTGAGAGCCTCTTCCATATGAACCTCCAGAACAGGTTTAGGGAGATGAACCTCAGTTGTGGGTGGATGAAATGGGCTATACATGGGACAGGCAGGAGTACTCATCTCTCTTTGAGCAAGGGTGGAGAATAAAGATTCATGGTACTCAATGAATCCCATGTCTTTATCATCATAGAATTCTAGGTTGGAATTGGTTGGTTTAGATTAAGAGGTTGGGGATGGTAATTGTCCCCAGAAGGTTGTTCACTAGACTTTTGAGACTCTGAGTGAAGGCTTAAGGATGTGGGGATTATGAGCTCATCAGACTGAGCATGAGGAACCTCAGCACTGATCATTGGTGAAATGGAAGTGGTTTGCTCTTTAGGGAAAGTAGGAGCTCTTGTTTCTATTTCCTCCTACATGGGTGGTAATATAGGGGCCTACACAAGCTGAGTAGCTTGTTCAAGGGTTCGCTTGGATCTTCTTTGGTAGGTGATGGTTATTTATGGCTGTGTAGGTTGTTATGAAGTAGAGGGTGTTGGTTCAATACTAGCTGGTGCTGCTAGGTTGTCACCCTAAGCAATGAGCTCTAACATTTTTGGGACTAGGGCTGTTTCTACCCTTGAGAAGCCCACAGTAGGCTTTCTCATAGTTTTAAAGATGTCGGGATTTATCCATCCCAATTTTAAAACATTACTTATTTCCTTCAACTGTGAGCCCATTTCACTGTTGAGAATATGCTGGACATATATAGGGAACATGTAATATTCTAAGGATTCCAAGTTTGCAAGTAAATTATTATATACAAATTGTGAATACCTAAACTTGCCCCCTGAACCATCCTATGGACTATAAAGGAAAGATCTTCAGGAATCTGGTCCCATCCTTCATGCTTGTTAGATAAGCTGTGAATAACCACATGGAGGAGGTATTTCCATTGATAGGAGACCTTTTCTTTCCTGAAGGTTCTTAACTAAGAAGTCACTTTCATAGCCTATCTGTCCAAAGGATTGGTTAACAACAGATTCAGGGAACGAACATACTAGGCATGTTATATCATTTCCCAATGATTCTTCAAAAGAAGATGAGGGTAGTCTGCAACTCACTATCAGAGACCTACTTTCTAAAGTCTCAAACCTTGAATCGAAGGTTAAGACTTTAGAGGATTGGTCTGCCACTCAGCAACTTGAGATTGAAAATCTCAAGGCTCAACTAGCTGAGAAACAGATTGAGAAGTCTGTTAGGCATGTACAAACTCAGGTTTCTTTGAGTTCTTCCTCTAGTTCATCTATTTCTCAAGATGATGCAACTAAAAAGGGGGAGAATTTAGAGAAACAAAGACATGATGAACCCAGCCTTACCATTACAACTTCCCTTAATACCATCTCTTCTCTCTATCCCACACAGTAACACCCTACAACCATCTTCCCTCAACCACCTTCTATTACCATTCAAGTGGACCCAATGATGCTTATTGACCTTAATAGATTCTTAACAAAATTTCTGATAAGCTCCTCCCTTGAACAACCCTCTCCTAATGTAGCCATTGCGTATTTTAGAGCTGAAGAGCTTCAAAGGTTGAGTGCACCAACTACCTCTGAGGAGGAAGTTGGTCAACCTAAGGTGTCTATTGACCCTAAGATTAACTTTGAAGGGGAAATACACATTGATGGCCCAACAGCCAATTTAGAAGGGACAGGTAATGCAACTCTAATTACTTCCGAAGTAGAGATCCAACCTGCGGAATGAATAATTAAACTATCTTCATTGTCCGATGACTTGTTCATCACAGATGCCATTCTTGATCTAGCCTCTGACGTAAACAATGAGAACTTCCTTACAACTCCTATATCTCATACACTACAAGTTCAACCCTACTCTCCGCAACTTGAATCCTGTAAACCTGAGTCTCCAAAGACTGAATCTTCCTCTGATCCTAAGGGTAAGAGGAAGCTCACTACTGAAGAGCTTCTAGAGGAGGAAAGGCTAGAAAAGCGAAAGAGGAAAGGAAGAATTGATGTTGGGAAGCTGCTAGCTGCACTGAATCTTCTGGCTGCACTGAATCTTCCTCTGATCCAAAGGGGATGAGGAAGCTTACTACTGAAGAGCTTCTAGAGGAGGAAAGGATGGAAAGCTAAAGAGGAAAGGAAGATTAGATGCTAGGAAGCTGTTGGCTGCAAGCAGTAAAGCAGCAGTAGCTGCTTAATAAAGTATCAACAACCAAAGGAGAGTGGAGGTCATAGACATGCTCATCAGCCTGGGAGTGGGCAATGAAGAAATATTTCTACTCCCACTTGATGATCTTGTGAAGACGGAGAAGGCAACCTTGCTACAAAAAGAAAAGGAGGAGGCAATAAGGTTGGCCGTAGAGGTGGAAAAGGGAAAAAATAAGAAGGAGGCAATGGAAAAGGAGAGGATGGAGAGGATATCCTTTCTATGTACAAGAGGTTATTCTCAGAAGGAGCTGACACCTTATGATCATGATATGATCTTGTTTTTTTCTTCAAACTGCAAGATCAAATCAATAAAGAAACGAAGAAGGCTGCCAGGGAGAGGCTAAAGGAGAAAAAGAAGGAGGAGGAAGATGCATAATTTGCTGTTGCAAGGAAGGTGGTAGATAAAGATTGGATGAAGGCTTATCTCAAAGCCCATGGTTTCACCACCAGGCAAGTGGGTCCCACGTCTAAGAAGACCTTACAACAACATGTCAGTGACATCAAGGCTGGCATTCGCTTAGGAAGAAGGCAAAAGTTACCTCTAAGACAAAATGTTCAGTGGATGGCACCCAAATCAACTCCCAAGCCCAAACCAGCACCCAAACTACAACCTACAAAACCTACACCCCTAAACCCACACCAACAGCCTTACCTACACTCTCATCCACTGCTTCCCAACAACCACCACCACTTATCCTTAAACCCAAAACACAACCCCGAACCCAATCACTACCCCAACCATCTTCTGAACCATCTAATCCCCTGTCCTTAGAAGAGTTTAAAGAGATCAAAAGGAAGCTCTCCAACTACATAACATTGAGCGACATCTCTTGTGAGGAAGAGTCTATTAAGCTGAAATACATTGATAGCTCTTGATGTTCCCTCACAAGAGATGCATTCCTTGTTCTGACAAGGGGAACACTAGACCAAGCTCTCTAGCTTCTTGCAACCAACTCGGACATATTTAAAGAAGAAGATAAGAAGTTGAGAAGGAGAATGGTGACTCTACGGGACACAAGAAAATGGGACAAGCTGCCAACTAATGCCCTCAATCCTAGAAGCCAAATTATCCAGTGGAGGATGGATAAAGATACACAAAGCTTTGTTGTGGAAAGGGAGATGGTCAAGTGAAAAGACATGATATATCAGCTCGACTTCACTCTAGCAGATTTGATATTGTTGAATTAGTAAAGAAACCATTCTCCAATCCCTCAAACTCTCATATTGCTACTCACACCAGAAAGCATTTGAGTAGTCTTCATCTTGTTGAGCTTATAAAGAAAGCCAAGACTAAAGAAGAGTTGAAAAAGAGAGCAAAGGAAGAAGAAGAAGGAGCAACCAGAGAAGGAAGAACATTCCTATAGATGGTTGAGGGTCTAACTTTGGATCCTATAGTTAGATGGAAATATAACTACAATTTCTATAAACTAATTCTCTTTAGAGGGACATAATAAAGGGTACATGTCATTTAGAGCAACAGACTGGATTTATTATCTACGAGTGACTTGTATAAGCTCCTCACCAACACAGCAGGGAAGAATAAAGAGACAGACTATTGAAAATCGATATACAGATCGAATATTACAATCGTATTGTTATCGTTTATCAGATTTGTGATGCGGAATCTCACAAACCCGTTGATGATTTCAAGTGAAGATCTATATGCAAGATGAACATGTATGATAATGAATGAATGATGAACCATTTCAAGAACATATCTTCATATAAATTTCATTCATTCATATGTATGATATCAAGAGAATTACAAAGGAGTTTGTAAGAAAAACACTTTCTCTTACACACACTCAACCTTGAATTCTCTGAGTTGTTAGTGATACACCTTCTGTGTGTGTTAGTGTTTAAAAACTTCTCAAGTATAAATGACTACACTTAGTCATTTATACCCTTTACAATAATAAGAAAAATTTACATTTAAGAACAAAATGATTACACAAATATAGCTCCAAGTCTGATAAATTCTCTGTTGCTGATGCATGACTGACAGATGCTGATGTCATTCGGGATGACCGCTGATGTTGACTGTTGACCTTGACCACGGTTGACCAAGTTTGACTTTGGTCAATTTTCATCGTTTTGATCATATCTCTAGCAAATCTTCACCGTGTCAGTTTTGGTAATTATCATGAGATTCGGCACTTTGGTTTTCGTAAGTATCATCTTGAAATGGTCCAACAATACTCCCCCTAAGGTTCGGCATTATCAAATTCAGCCTTTGTGTTTGTTAACTTTATAGAGAGTT
>BJCN01177345.1:0-17076 GCA_018326445.1 Flaveria brownii
TCAAACCATAATGGTTAAATCGGGCGTTTTTAAACTATTGGATGAAAATAGTTATAACCACCAAACCACAGGGACGAAAAGCGTAATTTACTCTAAATACTAATTCATATAACTCAGTGCTTGGTTGGACTTTGGTTAATGGGCTTGTTGTATTTGAGAAATTATAGAGGTTTTACATAATTAAGAATTTAAGATTGATAAATCGGTGAAGGTACAGGTGCAGATTTCAGGCTTTTGAAAAAAACGGTTCTGGGTATAGATGGGGGTGTGCAAAAAACCGAAAACCAAAAAACACCTGAAAACCGATCCGCATTCGTAACCGAAAAAACAGAATCGAATTATGAATTCGGTTTTCGGTTCGGTTCCTAACTGAAACCGAATTGTGAATTTGGTTTTTGGTAATATATAATCCTTTCGGCTTTAAGTTTGGGTTTTATAAGCTGATTGGATTTGGGGCCTTTGATCGGGTTGGAATTTGGAAGAGGATTTATAATTGTGCTCCTCAGTCCACACAACGTCACACATTATGCACCTTAGGGATTGAGCAAATGCTAAACGTAGCAGTACCGGTACCAAATTTCCCGCACTAAATTATTTTCCATGCCAATTCGGTAGTGTTTTTGTTATCGTACTGAACATTTTCGGTACTGGTACCAATACCCAATTTTGGTGATTTACGGGATCGGTACTTTTGATTTGGTACTGGTACCGAGCTCATCCCTAAATTGCTCCTCACTCTCACATTAAGTGCATGTTTGACAAATCAACTTCTTAATCAACTTTTGACTTATTAACTTTTGAAAAGTTAATAGGTCAATAAGTACGTTTGAGTAAATGGTTGAAAAGTTGGTTTTAATGGGTTGAAAAGTTGATTTTGACAAGTTAAATGGAGTTACTTCTCAAAAGTAACTTTTAAAAAAAATAAACAACCCCAAACACCCCCTAATTATATAATATCCTATTAACTAGTTTAATGTATAAATAAGTAATAATTAACTTAAAAAGTGCAATAATATTAAAAAACTTAGAAGCTTACATTAATAGAAGGCATAGCAGCACACTAATCATCATCATAAAGTTAGCAAGCATGATCCTTTTAGATTCCAACACTATGAGCCACCACTTTAACCATCCCACCCCTCAACCTGAAGCGCCACGACCCTTCATCGATGGATTGAACTAACAAAGACAAAACTAAAACAAAAGTGAATCGTGAAATTTACTACCGTTAGATAAAAAAAAGGTATGTATCAATTAGACATTTATTATGTTACAACTAGAATTTGTATTTTTCTGTTTCTATTTCAAGCTAGGTTGGATATGTTATGCAGTGGCTATGATGACCGCCATGATGATTAAAAAAGAGAGTTAGAATAAAAGAATGTCGTTTATATTTTATAATTATCTTGTACCATAGATTTATTTGACACCTCATTGTATTGTTTACACATAGCCAGAGATTTTTATAAACTTTTATTTTTTTCGATGATAACTTTCTACGATGATCATTTAAATGAGAATATCATTGATAACAAAATAAAAACTTAGAGATAACATTGTTAAATCATCTTATATTCAGTAGTATAGCTTGTGTCAATGAAATCCGATTGATCGAATTTATTAATAACTAAGATATTAGATATGTTAATAAATTAGTTATACAATTAGATTAAATATCTTAATATCTTAATAATTATGTTATTATAGTAATGTAGTATAGTAATCTTTGTGTAGGAAGGAATAAAAATAATTTTTAAAAAGAGGTGCAAAACATGTGACACGTGTACGGATAGATGTGATAAACATTGTTGGGGGGATATGCCACGTGGAGCAGAGTTACTTGTGCAGGTATCCACCCACATGCATTTCAGCAAATGACTTCTTGGTATGGAACTCCTTTTTATTTATGTGTTTCTTTTTTTTCCTTCTTGCACGCTCTAGTCTAGCGCGTCTTCTACACGATTTTTCTTTTTGGATTGTAACAAACTATAAAATTAAACCCGTGCGAGGTAGCGTGTTTGTAAATATCATTACGTAAGTTGTAGCGGTACATATATGTGGTTAAGTACATAGAAAAATATATGAAGTGAAGTTACGACAACTGTTTATATAAAGAGTATTATGGTTTGCATGTTGTGATGCAAATATGAGTTAACATTGAAAAGACAAATCGTTAAAAAAGTTAGTAAAAAAATAAATTCAAAAAGGAAATTTTAATAACTTGTTAGCCCACTTGTTATCTGTTGATATCTACTATTTGTAATCAGACTACATTAATCAAGTGAATACTTTAAAATAATATCATGTATATTTATTTTTACTAAAAGTATATGTGTTTGTTAGTAAGACATTAATTAAGTTGACTTAGATTCTGGATTTGATGTCTGCCGATCACTTGAAAAGTCTTATTAGTCCATAACCCGATCCAACAACAATAATCAACTGAACCAAAAAGTAAATTATGCTTCAAATTTCCAAAAATTCTATATGTCAAAATAGTAGAGTTTGTATAAAAAAATAAAGAAATCCCACCGACTTTTAGATTGGTGTTACATAAATGTGTGAAACATATCATCCTAATATTTAATTTGGTATATATTTTTTACAAATTCTATTATTACATAAATAATTAAAATGCAAGAAGCTTTTAGTAAATTTATGACATAAACTTCTAGCATCACAAGAGCCGAACCATTCACCGTAACGGGTGTGTTGAAATTTGTTTGGATGATTTGACGATTGGGACCTTTGTATTTATTTCATGTAATATTTTTTACGTTGAAACGTTATAAAAATTAAGCGTGTGATAAGTTTTGTTAATTTGTATATTTGTGCTTTAATGACTTGTACATTATTACGCACAACTCGATTTTGAACAAAATTTACATCGATACGTAGATAAATATAAGCACGTCCGAGCAAACAATTGAAATCTTTTATATAACGTAATATTTTAAAAGTTATAAGGTAAAAGCATAAACAAAAAGTTATGAGCTAGCCACTTGTCATTGGTTAAAACAAATAAATATATAGATAACTTTTTGGCTATATGATGACTTTCTAACTTTTAAAGGACTAAATTTGTTAGTTTAAAAAGTGATACTAATGTTATAGTGATATTACCACATACTTTGATAGTATATATAATAATACATTGCACCTTCTATTTTAACAGAAATTATAGTTGGTTTATTACAAAACCAGAAATCTTATGAGATTGTTTCTGAATTTTAAACACATGAAACTAGTTTGGGAAGCTATTTAAATCATCAAAATATATAGATTGTAATTTTATTTGGCAAAACTCTCTTAAAACAGGTTAAAGTTTATATACCGCTATTCTAGTTTCTACTATTATCCTAAGTTTTTTTTCCTTACATGTACGTTATCATCAAGTTCTTTCATTTCTAATTAATTAAGGCCCCTAAACCATATGATGTTCATTCCTTCCTTTAGTTTTAAGCGCCCTTAATTAATACAAGGGTTGCAAAAGTTTATACATTATGATATAGGGTTTAAACTGATAGTTAACGAATACATAATACTTTTAAAACATAATTATTCATCCCCTCAAAGCTACAATAGCTTTTTATGGATTCAAAAAATGACAAAATTCTCCTTGTAATTTTGGTTGTAAATTTACTCCTGCATATATGTACAAAATATAGAATTTTTGATGGGGGACATGGTTTAGTAACGTTATCTTATTTTGTCATTATTCAAGAGGTAATTTATATAATTTCGTTCTTTTAACAAGTTTTTGTTTTACATTAGACAGAACGATAAATCGTTTTATGATATCAATCGAAATTTACACAGCAAGGTCTTGCATGTGAAAATAGTAATTCTGCAATCATTTTATTTTTGATTTTTGGGATTGACTTTAATTAGGGCATTCGACAACTTCAATATGTATAACTAGTTTTAGTAAACCCGTGTATTACACGGGTTAAATAAATAAAATATTAATATAATAAAATTTATTAATTATAAAATGATATTCTAAGAAATGATATGATTAAAATTACGTATAAGAAATGATTATAATTAATAAAACAATGATATCAACTTTTTAAAATTTTATTTTTAATCTTTTTTCACAAAAAATAAATATTTTGTTTTAAAACAAACCATATAAAAATGTTATTTTTAAATATTTTCTTATTATATCTGCCAAACTAATTATTTTTGGTTTTAAAAAATTAAATTTTTAAAAATACCACTTTTAAAATATTTTGTATTTTTAAAAACATTTTATGCGTTATAAAATTTTATTATTTTATATTAAAAATGTTTATTCTGAAATAACATTAATAAATAGATCTTTTTTTAATTTATTAAATGTAAAAAAAATATTAAATAATATTATTAGTATTTAAAGTAATTATTTAAGATGAGAGAGACGAAAAAAGTTTTGTGAGAGTGATTGTGGTGCTGCCACGTGGCACTTAAAATTACTCTTTTATTATAGTAGTAAGATAAGATAAGATAAGAAGTAAGATAAGATGCAAACAAACCAAACTTTAATGGCTTAAATAAACGTGAATGTTATCTATAAATCTGGTGTGAGTTAAAATCCTTACAAGTATAAAAATAAATAGTATATAAAAGTAAAAAAATTAAACTTTATAAAGTTTAAATAGAATAAATGTAAGTTTTTAACCAAGCGAAACACTTGATAATACTTGGCTTGCTCAAATTTAGCTGCAAACTTGAAGGAGTGAATATAGTTTAGTGTAGTTCGGATATACTTCAAAATCAAAATAATAATAACAACCTTCGGTTATCAGTTTTAATAATTAACTGATTAATGATATTCTTTGGTTCGGTTATAGTTGTTTTAGTTTCGTTTAGTATTAAAGTTTTTAGTTGTCTATGATGTTATAGTCCAGTGACATACTATAATTAAGGTTTATTAAATTGGCCAACATCTATACTTTTAGTCTTTTACTATTGATTAAATTGGCCCAACTAAAACTATAGCATGATAATATTTAAGGACGTTTAAGATTTATATTTTTAGATTGGTTACCTAACAAAACCTTTTGACCTACATATAAAACACCTAATAACACCTATATATAGCTTAGAAAAGTAATTCAAATTCATTAATAAATACATGCAAAATGGAAAACCAAACCAATACTTTTGCTATTGTAATGACTACGTTAAACTGATTTGGTTATGGTTTGTTTTTCGATTATGATTCGATATTTATCGGTTGTTAGCTCATATATAGAGAAATCTAAATTAGATTAGTAATATGTAACAATAAAAAATTAGAAGCACATTAAAAATGAATTAACCATAGCATGATAAGCATGCCATTTTGGACTATGAGAAGATTTGCAAAGTAAATATCCACATAGATTGAAGATAAGAAACTGATTTAAGAGGTAATACAAGAAACACCATGAATGTAAATCATGAGAGTCAATGGTCGTTTCATCAACCAATAAATCGATTAGGTTGATAAAATATATCTGGTAAATGTGTTAGTGGTGTGTTTGAGGGTTTAAGTTCATGGGCATATGATGTAATTAGAAGACAAATGGGTGTATAAGTTCGCCTCTTAAAAAAGTATCTTGCAACAAAACCACAAACTACATCACTATAAGTAACTCACAATTTTTTTAAACAAACGTTACATTATCATATGTACAAAATGCAATATATTGAATGTTGAACAATTCTACTAAGTTATAACTTTAAATGTTAAGGAAATAGTAATAAAAAATAGATTAACAATTCAAATGAGTATTTATAACTTTTTTTATCTCATTTGCATTTTTGCTACAAAACATCGAATGCTATTTATCTATTAAAAAACTATAAACCATTTTAATAAGCAATCCCAATTCTCAAATACCTACTTAGAATAATAAAGGGTGTTCATATGTAAATTTGCAAGCATAGTATACCACAAACCAATGTCACGTGGATATGGGTTCACTTGTATAACTTAAGAGAGCTTGATATCGACTCATTTCAAGCTTTATGTATAAAGTTTAAGCTCTACATATTATTAATCTAATATTTAACATAAGGTATATATTTATATGTATATGTAGCATAAGGTTTATTAATCGTTTATTCGTAATTATATATAAGAATACTTTCAAGACAAATTGGATTTTAATAATATAAACTGTAATCTATTGGTCGATAATAATCTATACAATTAGTTTGGCCATAATAATCTCAACTTTTTTATTTTTGTTGTCAAGGGTAATTATAAAAGCATAATTATCATCGATTTACACTTGGTTTTCCACTCATTTTCCACTCCATTTCGTCGTATGTGTCCTTATTTCCTTCACAATCGTCATCGTGAGCAAAATCGAGTGAAAATCAAGTGTAAAATAATGAATGATTATGTTAGTAAGATTGCCATGGGAAACAAAAATAAAATTTAAGATTATTGTCTGTCAAAGTTATAGTACCGATTATAATTGACCATTAAGTCATAGTTTATATTATTAAAATCCAATTGGTCTATTTTTAAATTGTATACATTCTTATATTACATTATTACATACAAATTATTATATCCGTATTAAATAATAAGCTTGATAGCCTACTTAATTTTGATATATAAAACATGCACTCGAGTTCATTCATTAAATAAAATCAAAGTTAGACACAAGCTCATTTAAGCTCAACTTGAGTTTAAGTGACATTAGTAACGTTTAATGAAGAACAAAGTCAATTTTTTATCCCAATAACCGTAACGTTCTCTTTTCATCATGTAGACGTCACATCGGATATTCACAATTATTTTCTTCCATTATCTAAAGTTGCATAGACCATCTTCCCCATTCGCAAATATTTTTTATTTAAATTTTAGATGTAATAATGGGTGAATATCTCATGAATTCATGACTTTGATATCGGGTAAGACAACTTAAAAATGAGTGTACAATGGTGAAATGGAAAGAAGGGCCGGTGTACCTGTTGGTACCGCGCGGAACCCAAGTCCACCCACCCTTATAACAGCTTGACTCGTATATACCATATAATTTCCGGGGTGATTTTCATGCCTACAAAGATCATCATCAATAACAATTTAGGTATTAAATAACATTAGAGATAAATTTTCATAACCTAAATATTAACATCTAACATGAACCTGTTTATTTAATTTATCAAATTTACAGTAATACCTTCAATTTGCATCATTAAATAATATATTTTATAAGAAAAAAAATCCTGAAATGCAGTTTTTTATTAAATTCTCTTAAAATACATCTTTCAGAAAATATGTTTTAAAATGTCTTTACCGGAAAAAACATCCAAATCTATTATAAAAACAGCCGACTGTACTACAAATACGTCTGACCTATTATGTAGAGATAACCAATTCTACTATAAAGATGTCCGATCACCGCATAAACACTTTTAAGTATAATATTTTAAGGACACTATAAAAAGTTTTTATAAGGAAAAATAGTATTGAGGATTTTCCCATTTTATAAACCTAGGTGCATATCAATATATCATATCAATACACAATTACACACACAAAAATCACCCTCTTTCTCTCTCTAAGAAAACCTTCTATATATGTGGGTTTTCTGCCCTCATCGTTGCCTCTTTCGCCTGTGAATTCTCACAAAAATCGTACTCTCAGAGGCTTTTTTTCAAGAAACCCATCACAAAAACACACACTTTGAACATAATTCGACATAAGGAATTGAGATTTTACAGATACAAAGTGTTCTTGTATCCGATTACCCCCACTTCATTCAATTCACAACAATGTCCACTTTGTAGCGGGCAAGGTAAATTCAATCGGAACATTCAATTCTAATCGATTCGATCATCACTTCATCTCCCTCAAAAATCCCAATTTTTGTTTGATTCGAGCTGTAAAGCGCTTTTCGAAAGGGATAGTCGTAAGGGATTTTTTTTTTTGGGTTTTGATCTTTTCCCCACTTTATTCGATCGGAAGTTTGCAACTTTGCTATCGGAGCTTTATTTGGATTCCTTTAGTGAATTGGGATTTAGGGTATTGTGTGATTTCGAGGGTCGGATCAATTGCTGCATTGAGTTTTTGGAGAATTAGGGTTTCGATCGAGATTTGTGATTGGGGATTTTAGCTAGGGTTGTTACCAACGGTGTCCATTGCAGTGCATTTCTGCATCGGTTGCAATGATTATAAGAAATCTCTGATCTTCTTTTGGCAGTGATCAGAGGTGGGTTTTGTTGGTCTTTGTGGCTAGAATTTACGCTTATTTTAAGATATTAGCAGATTGATTTACCGCGGTAGTGAGGTTTGATTATTTGCAGATTATCATTTGGATTAGCATAGTTTAGTATAGATTAAGCAAATTGTGTATTTTTGTGCCTTTAATGTTTGGCTTTACAAGTTTTAAGTGTTGTAGGGAGCTTTTGATTTGGATTGTGATTACTGTTTAAGGTATAAATTAAGCTTAATTATGGGTGGTTTTGCAGTTTGAAACTGTGGGTTTGATGGAAGAAGAGTATTGAATCTGGAAATGAGTGCAAGGACATGGTTAATGGAGAGGAAAATAGTTGCTGGTTCCTTTCCATTTGGGGACAGTTGCTCGTAAAACTAATTGAAAAGCATTTGTTTATCGGTATTTCTTGTAGTCATTGTTTGTGTGATTTGTGCAATGTCTCGGTGCTTTCCATTTCCACCACCTGGATATGAAAAGAAACTCACAACAGATGATCCTGACCTGCTGAAGAAGGTAACTTGAGCTCTATAATCTTGGTTGTTGTTAAAGAATCTGATTCCCTTTTTAAATTGTTTTTGTTGTTTTCCTTTCCAAGCATATGTCAGTGAAAATGTTTGGTAAGCGCTGGAGAAAGAATTGTATATCATAATAACATTCCCAAAAGTTACTAGAATCCTAGTATTGGGGCCTTTTATGATGTTGCCATGTATGTTTGTGTTGATAATACCCTTTTGCCATTTGTAGATTGGACTTTAGTGGTGATCGTAGAAGGCATGACCTAATCATTATGAGAAACCAGAAATCAGCGTGTTGCGAATGTTGTTTTTATGTAATTAATGTATGTTCAAATTGGAGCTATAGAAACTAGATTATAATGGTGTTTCATCCATGTCCTATGGTGTTCCCAGATGTGAAGTGTGACTTCACTTTACTAGCTAATGAGTAATGACAAAACTGGAGATTTGCCTTGCTTTATTACTTGTGCACGTGACACCTTGAAATTATGGTTGACATAAAGACTTATACTGAGTAGTGTTATAAGTGCGAATGAAAAATGTTTAATGCTTGTCACCACCCGTGGAGTTATGAGGGCGATGTCATTATTCATTGTATTATAATATCTGATTCTTGATGGTGTCATATTCATAGGAAAGTGTAGTTTGAATTTTCTAAAAGGCACCTCACTTGAAATACTGATGAAACCTATGTATAAATTATAACAATTATTTCTTTCACCAGTTTTTTGAAATGTTACAACTTACAAAAAACCTCCCCTTTAGTTCTCTCTTATTGCAGAGAGCTTGTTTAAAACGTTAAGTTATTCCCACTTAATTGTTGAAGACCTGCTGAAGTAAAGAGCTATCAAACACACACAAATAGAAAAATATCAGCAGCAGTTGGGACTATTTTTGATAACTAGATGCATCATGCATAGTTGTACACTTGTACGGACTCCATGTTTTGATGGGTGCATATTGACATGTATAGATTCAACTACAAGTGAATGTTCTAAAATGCCTTTATATATCATAGTAGGATATCAACAAATGCAGACCGAATTAGGAATATATGGAGGACAATAATAATCTTTCGTAAAGATATGACACTACGAAAATAGAGTGATTGCAGTGAAAATAGAACACACATGTAGTCAGATTAATGATGACTGATATGAAGATACATGTCTGCAAGTAATTTGGTGCTCTACGTGTTTCAAAATAGGTAATGTTGCATCTAAGTTGACACATCTTAAATATGTAAGTTATTGTGCACTTACTGTTGATCAATACGAACTTATATCTTATTTGAAGTTTTGAACGCTTTTTCTTTTTGTTGATGCATCCTAATCTGTGATTGTCTTAGTTATATTACATTTACATGCATCTTGCACATGCTGCAAGCTCAGTCAACTAATGTTAGTACTAACTTAATATTAATAATTGATTTGTTTGTTTTTCTTTTTAGCACAATGGGCCATCATTTTTATTTGGCATCGACTTATTTTAAATATATGAAAGTTCTATAATTGTACATGCACTGAAATTTCCTTTACTGGGACCATATACAAACGAGATAACCTAAGTAATCAATACAATTTTGGTCTTTGGTTTTATAATTTTGTTATTAAGTGCTTACTGATGGGGAAATGTTACCTTTATATGTAGCCGAATACTTTTGGCAATATGCTAACTACCTTTTCACTGTTGCTTGTTTTGGTTTTTAAATGGTGTTTCATTAAATGGCTCTAAAATTTTACCGATCATCACTTCGGGGTGCAAATTTTAATTTACTGAGTATTTCAGCATTTTCTTAGTTTTATCACTATGTTTATGTCAGGAAAAGAAAAAAGAGAAGAAGCATAAGAAGGATAAGAAAGATAAAGAGAGAAAAGATGGTAAAGAAAAAAAGGAAAAAGATAGAAGCGAAGGGAAACATAAAGAGAAAAAAGATAAACACCGGGACAAGAAGAAAGATAAGGAGAAGAGTAAAACCAGCATCCCTGATGAGAAAAATATTTATGGGCAATTGGATGGGTATAATGGTGAAATACTTCGTCGTAACAATGAACAAACTAAAGAGAAAATTGGTTCTGCTTTTGACAAGAAAACACCAATACAACTTCCCTACCAAAATGGAGATTTGTTCAGAAACAGAATTAAGGTTGGGGATACTGATAATTTCAAATTTGTGCAAGAATTGGATAGAAGAATTAGAGATGAAGAAAAAGGAACGGGTAGCCACCAGTTTGTTGTTGAAGGTAGAAAAAGTAGTGCTAACCAAGTTGAACTTCAAAAGACAAATGGGCGGCAAGCAGTCATGGATGTGGCTGGGTTTGGTGGCAATGTTACGGTGAGTAGAATTAATGGTGCAACGCCACCTTTGGATAACAGAAGGATTGAGAAATTAAAAGACAAAGGAATTGATGGGCGACAAGTGGCTATGGATGTGGCGGGCTTTGGTAGCAATGCGGCCGTCCCAAATAGGATTAATGGTGCAACACCGCCACCTTTGGATAGTAGAAGGATTGAGAAAATGCAGATTATAGGAAGCGACGATAAACGGATATTCAAAGATCAGGACAAACAGAAACAAGGGAAGGATAAAGAAATGGAAAAGGAGAAAAGAATAGAGAAATTGAACGAAAAAAGTGAGCAGAAGAAAGCCAAGAGGGATAAAGACAAACATATCACGAAGAGTGATGCGATTGATGTTGCTAATAATCTGTCTACATATCCTTTGGAAAATAGTTTTCAAGGCGTTGGTAATGAAGGGAACTTAAAGAAAAGGAAAGCTATGGAGGCAAACGGTATCTCTCATGGTGAGTTTTCTTTCTTTCAAATTCTTACTAAACATATTATCAAGATTTAATATCTAAGATGTGGCAATTTCGACCACCCCTTTAACTATAAATGAGTTGATTTGGGTTGTGTTATATCTATATAATGGGTTATCCAGAAGATTTAACTGAAAAGGTAACCAATTAAAGGATAGACCGGGGAAAGTCAACCAAAGTGTCTCCAAATGCATAAAAACCTCCTGAATTGCTTTATAAAAAGAAGTTAGATTATTTAAGCTACAATATAGGTTTTGCAATTCTACAAACTAATAATTTGTGAAAAAATTTGATCAAAAGGGGCTTGTGGGTTTATCCCAGCCCATTATCACCAAACTAGAAAGATACCCCTTTTGCTAACAATTTTCTTTAAATAAAAACCAAAGTTTCTATCTCCCCTTACCATATAATATAACTTCCAATTTTGACCTATGAAGCTGCATCTTGCTTAGATATTTGAACTTAAATGAAATATCTGGCCAGGTCTTATTAGTAACTTTAATTAATTCTGTAATATTTCTTTCATGAAATATCAGTAATTTTCTTTCAGAGAAGCTGATATTATGATGGTTTATTAAATTTTTTAACGTTGTATGATGTATTGATATAATATTACTAGTGTACCACCAGTTCCTAAAATTTGTATCTGTGCACTGGGATTTGATTTTATTTTCAGAAACGAGTAATACGAGTTCATAAAGGTTTCAGTAAATTATATCTTTATATCCTGGTGATTTGTCTGATTATTAATCACATTACAGAGAATGAACCCAGGCCCAACAAGATGGCCCGACCCGTTTCTAATATCTTCCCAGAAAACGGAAGGAAGCTAGACTTTCTCCAAAACCCGGGCTCAAGTTTGTTAGACAAGCAAGGGGCATCTCACGGGGCATCACTGAATGGTTTTAAGGTCGGTAGTAACGGTGGTCAAAGAGTCAACGGCATGATAACTTCTCAACCAGCCTCAGTTTCTGCTAAAAAGCCACCAAGTCCTGCCTTTAATCATGTTCCATCCAAGCCCTCCCCGATAAAGTCACCACCTGTAATTACAAACCATGTTTCCGCCTCATCACTGCCTACAACCAAGCCACAACCTAATCACATTGCAGCCCAACCACCCACCCTCAAAACGACACCTTCAATCCCAAAACCTACGGTTGCCCACCACCAACTGCCGCCCCTTTCATCACCGTCACCGCCACAACTACCAACTACATCTGGTAAACAGCCTATGTCCCAACCTAAACCACCACCTGCTGTAGTGAACAAGGTGGCTCCATCACCACCATTGCCTATTCCCAAAAAGAAATCGCCTCACCCTGATACCAAATACCTGCCCCAAATACTCTCGGTTCCAAAACCAGACCAGTGGTGCGGTTTAGATGACCAAGAATGGCTATATAGCAGCAAGGCAGGACGACCCACTTCTAAGAAACCACCAATCGATGAGCCGGAGGTCCAGGTATGGTCTGAAGCTAAGCACATAGAATCTGTTGATGTTTGTGCTTTGCCATATGTTATTCCATACTAATCATCAGTTTTTAATGAGCAAAATGTAATTATGACGTGGGGTTGAGCTGTTGCAACAACATAAGCGGGGACCCGAGTCGAAAATGGGCTCTGAGAATGGAAACTTTCCATGAAAAAGGGTTGATTGAGGAAGATAGATGCATTGGTGGCTTCTGCAATGCTTATTGTTATTTGCTGAATGCTGAGATGCTCTTTGCTTGCTAACTTGAGTGTAAAAGAAACTTGGTATGTGGTGGTTATATAACTACACCCCAATTTTTGATTTTGTAACATACAAGTATTTACATGAAGTGTAAGATAGGCAGGGGTAAAATGGGGATATTAAAGAAAGAGAGGTTTTTGACATTCATTGCTTTTATATATGACCCCTTGTGATTTGGGCCGGGCTGGGCCGGGCCGGGCCGGGCCCTTTTTTATCTATACAAGGCTTTCTCATTACTAAAGTCAACACAGTTTAGTCACTTTAATATGCATGATTTAGAATTTTAGATCTCAAATATATATGAGTTAAGTTATATTTTTGTCTTTTAGGTGTTTATTGCTTTACAATACTTGTGATTTCAAAGTATAATTAGCAGATAGTAAAGGACCTTACAAGATTGACAACAATGAGGAAAAATACTATTTCAAGTCTTATACTTTTGTGTTTGGTTGGATGGAGTCGGATCAGGGTGGGTTACTTTTGAACGTTTGATTGCGTTGAATTAATATTATTATTTTTATTTTATAATGGGAAAGTAGAAGACGTTGCCATCGCGCATCTATCTTTGATGATAAAACATCAAACTATGACAATTTAGTTAATTTGTATTAAAATTGTGATATTTTTAGTCATATTTAGAGTATGATATTTATGGTTAAGTGGAAATTACTTTTTCTAAAAAAAGTATATTCAATTATGATATGTGTTCATATAAATTATATCTATCTTTGTTATTTCATAGCTGTTACATCCATATTCAACATTTGAGACAATGTTTAGCTTCAACTATGGCTTTGAATCTACTCTTGACATTTGTGGTTAATATAAACTCCACCATTAACCTTTTCAAACATTAAACAATGTGGTTGAAAGTAAATATTATGGTGTATGTAATTGATGTCACCATAAATATGACACATCGCTAATATCTATTTCTTTTGACATGATAAATGATCATCTTTAACATCTCATGAGAAGCATGAAGTATGAACAAAAGCTGTGATCTTTTATAAAACTCATGGAAAACACATAAATAGGGAGAGGGAGAGGAAATTTTAAGAGATTTTGTATCCGATTAAAGATTTCGTATACGCGTAAAATTCTTTAATATGAAATTCTTATAATTTGAAAGAGATTAATGTACTCGATTAAGAAAGTATTACTTTATGAAATTACAAAAGAAGAACATATAATGTATACATCCATTGAACATTTGTTACAATCCTTTGATGCTATCCAAATAACTTAATTCACAACCAATCAAACACACGTCATTCCAAGCTAACATATATGCTTATGCAATACCCCAATCTTCTTTAAGCTTCGATTTAAACTCGCGCACATGATTTTCAGGCAATGTAACGCTTATCATCCTTCCATCCGAACAACCTTTTGGTGTCGGGAGAACCAAAACGACACCTTCGTCACCAACATTATCGATATAACAATTTACATAAACGGGCTCCTGTCCCCTCACTTCCATCTCATAAAAGGAGGCGTCACTCAAGTCTACAAAAGTCAAATTTGTTCCGTATATGATAAAATCAGGAAGCGCGTCGCCTCTCTCCATTGCTTCTTTGATCTTCATTCGTTCATCATCGACTTTGTTCATCAGTAGGGACACTAGTTCTAGTGGTTCATAATCTCGTGCACTAACGTCAGTTTTGACCAAACCGATGGTTTGACTTTCGTTAGTGATGATTCCTTTATTTCGGGTTTTCAAGTCATTTCGACATATGGTCACGACCTTTGGCCCGAACCCGTCTCTTACTTTCGCCAAGCATTTCCAAATCACAACACAAATGCACTCGAACTCGGGAACATGTTGATCAACTTTCTTTTCACATATTTGTGCTTGCAACTGAGTCAACTCGGATTTTGAAACGTAAAAGGAAAATGTTTCCATTTTAGAGTTACTTGAAGTAGACCAATGATCTCCGACCGGGTCAACCCGTTTTACGGAGAGCGGATCCGGGCCTGCATTTGGGTTTTGGGAATCATAGGCTTGGTTTTCTTGTTGGGCCATCTTGAGTGGTTGGGTCATAGTGAGTGGTTGGGCTGGATATTGGCCTGCAATAGCTTGGGCCCATAGGTTAATGAAGCCCACAGCGGAAAAAGCGTCTCCAAGCACATGGGCCCAACTCATACCAACCGATTTGGCACCACATTTAAAATCAGTTAACTGCATAAACAAATTTCAAATTTAGAAACGTGAAACCAAAAAAGTAAAGAGTTTGTATGGTGTATAGTAGCGAACCCAAAAATTTATTTACTTTAAAGATATTAACATATTAAAATGAGTACCAGATACGATATAACATAATTTTTATTACTGGTATACGTTTGTATTACGTGAGTGTAAATTCTAACCCTTAAAGAAATTAGTAGTCTTTTAAGACACTTGTCTATGTATTTGTTTTTATTTACAAATATTTCGGTAGGAGTTCAAAAGGAAGACTAACAAGCAAACCTGAATTAAAACCAATGGAGAGTAGGGTAAATCAGGGCCAAGAACTTGGTTAGAAACAAGAAGCTTGTGTCTCGAATCATGTTTAGATTCGAGCCATTCATCGAGGCTTAGATGACACTTAGCCTCAATGATTCGCACCCCACTATCATTGCATTTGATGAAAGGTCGACCAGAGTCTGCCCTCCTAAACCGACCACATGGGATGTAGGCGTGGTTCAACCAATTGAACATGGTTTCTTTGATGTTCAAGATTGTGAAACCATCAAATGCTGGTGTTTTGAAGTAGTAGACAATCCGGAGATAGTGAAGCTTCATGGCTAGGTCCATTGCATTCAGCTCTTGAATCGCATCTTTTCCAGATATAAACGCTGGTGCGACCGTGGAGATTTTGATGTCGTAAATGGAGTTTTGCTCCTTTGATGACACCATTTTTTCTAAAGATAATTTTGTGGACTTAAGATGTTGCCTTTGATGGGGGAGTATGAGGTGTTTTATATGGTGTATAAAATGAAAGGGGTCCAGTAAATTGATAATTCAATATTATATTGATATGAATTGTGTTCCATATTTGTAATAAGCTAACATTTAATATTGTTTGTTGGGGCGAAAACAAGTAGGATTTAAGGAAACTTTAGCTTATCCCGTTTTCTAAAAATACCACACTTTTAATATGAAGTCCTCACAATAAAACAAAATGTTTTTTTAAATATCTTGCATAACTTGTAAATATTATATGTATATAATATACAATTTTTTTTTGTATACAGGATATAATAGATCTAAAACATTAAGAGATACATATAATATTTCTAAATTTTGAAAGTTTTTAAAAAGTTTAATCTTATAAAAATATTATACACAAGCATAAAACATAAATTTTGCTCCTGATCCATGTTATATATAATATAAGTTTTAAAATCAAAAGGTTCGTAGCCTAGTAATATTAAGATGCGTAAATTTTTTTTCTTAAGTGTGAACAAAATATGATTAGAGAGTGTGTGTTATTCATTTTAAAAGAATATAAATTTTGAAGGGTACATATAGTTTTATGTAAGTTAATCTGAGATAACTATAATAAAAAGAATATCTTATTAAATAAAGAGATTTTTACATATTTTTTCTTTCTTAGAACATAAATTATATATTTCCCCAAGCTAAAATTCAATTACATATTTACCCTTCCTAAAACATATATTTTAAAATCAAAAGGTTTGTAGCCTAGTAATATATATATATATATACATATATATACTAGGTTACAATCCCGTGTGATACACAGACCAAATAAATTTACTGTTATATGCTTTATAATATAAAAAGTTATGTCTTAAATATTATA
>BJCN01177363.1:879-11338 GCA_018326445.1 Flaveria brownii
CAATGATGGCTATGATTACTCACCTGAGACTCTCTCGTGGGTTATCGCTGCCGGTCTTCGACCACCGTCCCCTTGTGGCGACAGCGGTGCAGGCTTTGCCTTGGTAGCGTTCTGTATTGGGGTTTTTGATTTCTTTAGTCCCTGATGACTAGGCCAGCCTGGTCTCAGACTTCATCACGTTGCCGACATCGGTCGCCGACCACCGCCCCCTTGTGGTGACAGCGGTGCTGGCTTTGCCTTAGTAGCGCGGGATCTACAACCGTTCAATTTGGTGCTCGATCTGTATTGGGGTTTTTGATTTCTTTAGTCCGTGATGACTAGGCCCGCCTGGTCTGAGACTTAATCATGTTGCAGACATTGATTTGGTTGTCTGTTTAACTAGCCATAGTTGGTTTTCTGTTAAAACCCTAGATCGAGTTACTATGAGACATTTTTAGATATGCTTGTCAATGAGTTGTGGCTCTTCCATCTAGCATGTGTTTTTGTTGTTGAGCTTTGATTTTACTTTATGAAGGTGTCTGTGATGGACCCTAAATTGCTTATGATGGACCTTAAGTTTCGATGTTGGTTTCTGTATGCATTATGTTTGTCGATTGCGGTTGATGAAACCTGTCGCGGCTGTCCAAGGGGATTAATACGTGTCTAATGTCTAGATGAGCCTCAATTCATTTGGCTATGATGAATTTGATACAAACTAGGTTTTGGCATGACATTTCCATGGACGGTGAGTACACATACTTGCAACCTAAGTTGTAGCCGATACCCTTCGAGATCAAACGCTGAGCCTAAACCAGATCTCGAAATGAGGCATAATGACAATCGTTTTAATCTCCCCGCGGCAACGCGCGGTGAGAATAACTAGTTACTATTATTAATTTCCTAATTTTCAATTATATTAACATATTTAATGAAACATTTGTTGACCAATATATATTAACGTTGTTGATTTTTATAAGTTATTAATTATAACTTATCTAAGTTTAAAATATGAAAATAGCATAAAATAAATTCTAAAAGTCATATAATAAGTTATTTGTATAATTTTTGACCTGAAATAGGGTTTTTAGAATATTAATATTAAGTTAATTAGTGAAATCTTTATTGACCAAATATATTTATAATTATTTCTAATAGGGTTCGTTACCGATTATTTATAGCATATCTAAGATTAGAAATTCAAAATTAGGATAAAAAGTTTTTGTTATTCCTAATCTAAAATAAAAACTTTATAAATTTTATACGTTTTTACTTAATATTTCTAAATCATAGTTAAATAAATCCAATAATTCATGAAAACGAATCCTAAAATTATAGAAAATTATTTCTAGTATTCTCATACTATATGGAGTTCGTTTGTAGTATTTTAATATTTCTTAACGTTTGGATCCTATAAATTAGTATTATTTAAATTTTCGATATAAAAATGTATTAAATTGAGTTCACTTATGCTAACACTATACGTTACTGTGAGAACTTTTTACTAATATAAAAATAATTTATGTCCATATATCATTAATGTTGTTAAATAAATTTATAAAACGTCATTTTTAAATAATTGTGTAAAAACAAATATAAAACTTGATATGTTATTATACTACCTTCGATCTTGTCAGAATAGGTAAAAACAATACTCGTTTCCCGGAGTGTTACATAACAAATTTATATATAGAGAGAGAATGTGTTGGTTCTAGATAGGGAAAAGGTGGCGAAGGGTTCGTATGGTAAAACGGTGGTTCGAGGTGATACCGCGGTGGTGATCTAGGGTGGTTGTAGAAGGCAGGGGAAGGGCTGGAGAGCGGCGATTTGATGGTAGTTCGGGTAATTTGGTTAAATTTTAGAGAGAGAGAGAGAGAGAGTCGTGTGCGTGATTGTGTAGAGTGAGAGGAAACCGAGAGGGATGATGTTACGGTGGTGATATTAGGGTTGTTGATCGGGTTAGTTAATCGGGTTTCGGGTTAATCGGTTCGGGTTATTCGGTTTTTCAATATTAAAAGTATACCACGAAACCCAACCCGAATAACAATCGGTTTAATTAGTTTCAGGTTGTTCGGGTAACAGATTGTTCGGGTCGAGTTTCGGGTATTAAACAATAGACTTAATTTAATAGATTTTAGTGAGTTTTCATTTGAAATCTTATAAAACTATTACTTCTATAATTTATAAAATGTGCTTAAATATATATTTATATACAAACAATTTGATCAATTTCGACAATCTAAACAAGTGTATATATATAATTTACTTAATTATAATATGGGTTGATCTGGTTATTTGGATTCCGTGTTAATCGGTTCGGGTTATTCAGGTTTTTGAGGTTTGAAAGTTTATCCGAAACCCAATCCGAATAAAAATCGGTTTAATCGGTTTTCGGGTTGTTCGGGTAACGTGTTGTTCAGGTCCGTTCGGGTACGAATGAGATTGGGTCGGCGGGTTAATCGGATACGGATAAAATCGACGGGCCTAGGTATTATGGTGGCAAGAGAGGCTGTTACAGATGAGGATGTATACTTTGTTTGAAGGTAATGATGATAGCATGTGTGATGTGGGTTAGAGTGGTGAGGTGATGGTGGTCGTGGGTTTCTAAGGGTGGTCGAACGGCGATGAAGGTTTTCTGATGGCATATGATGGCATGATAGGTGGCCAATGGATGGGGTGATTGAGCGGTGATGTGTGTGTGTGGATGTATGAATGGTATGTGTGGGATGTATGAATGGTATGTGTGGGATGTATGAATGGTATGTGTGGGATGTATGAATGGTATGTGTGGGATGTATGAATGGTATGTGTGGGATGTATGAATGGTATGTGTGGGATGTATACATGGTATGTGTGGGATGTATACATGGTATGTGTGGGATGTATACATGGTATGTATGGGATGTATACATGGTATGTATGGGATTTTAAAGGGGAACCGAGGGAGCGATGGTTGGTGGAATTTGGTGGCACGGAGGTGGCCATGGGCGGAGGTGATAATGGCCGGTAATTTGATGAGGTGGTGACTCTGGAACATCCCTTGGGAGATGACTTTGAGGTGTAACATTCACATGCAATGTTGTCTTCAATTCTCGTCTTCTTATCCAATAGATAAGTGTGTGTTAATTAAATTTTAAGGTGGGTAATGACTAACTTGGTTAGGTGGTGAACATAAGATCTAGGTATGTGGAATTTGCAGTCAGAGATGTGCAAGTTCTCATGTATCTTTATCTTTCACTTTGAATATTTAAACATATTACACATTCTTATCCTAAGGAATAAGTGTTGAGTTTACTTAACATTATTTTAGATAATGTCAGTTATAAATAAACAAGACATACGTGAAAAGGTGATACAACTAACTAAACTCGTTATATACATATAGTTGCGATACATGAACTACATATAATGATTAAAGCGTGAACATATTTAATTAATATATTTAGCATGCATTTATGTAGGATCGATATGGTTCTCTTAACACTTAGTATTTTCTTACAAACTTGTTAGATCTCACTTGTTTGATAAATGCAGAATCAAGAACTTAGTTAATAATAATATAATAAGTAAAGAACATAAGAATTTTCAAGATACTTCTATATATTATCTCTCAACTAAGTATTACGAGACTCGTACAGAAGCATGGATACTAAGTTACAATGAGTGACTATATATACTGCTATCTACAGCTTGTTATACGTAGATAACATGGTGGGACTTACTTCTAAACAAATACTAAATTGCTATAGGTAGGGTATCTTAGATAAAGTATTATCTAAGATAAGGTAGTTATAACAGGTCCATGACTTATCTTTTGGTTACCAACTAAATGTGGCAACTGTACTAACTAAGGAATGGTGAACAGTGTACAAAAGTAAGGTCAACCACATGAACGTGGAAGACATCTTGCAGAGGATCAGAGTAGGTAGCAAGTGTCAGTCAGACCATGCTTTGTTCACTGGTTCATACTGTATTTCTTTCGAAGGTAAAATGGCTTCGGAAGAATAAGTTCTTCCGAACCATTTTATACTTCGAAAGACCCAGCTTCTTCCAAGGCTTTATCTTCGGAAGACTTTGTCTTCATTCTTCTAAGTGCTTTACTTCGGAAGGAGATCTTATAAGTCTCGGAAGACTGAGTTCATCTTTTGGAAGCTCTTCGAAAGATCACCATATAAGCTTCGAAAGTTGTAGCATTTTCCTTCGAAAGTTGCAGCATTACCTTCGGTAGACTTCTCTTAGTTTGTACAAATTTCTTTCAAGTGTTTTTCGCT
Source organism: Flaveria brownii (assembly GCA_018326445.1). Taxonomy (NCBI): domain Eukaryota; kingdom Viridiplantae; phylum Streptophyta; class Magnoliopsida; order Asterales; family Asteraceae; genus Flaveria; species Flaveria brownii. The sequence goes on from BJCN01177363.1 coordinate 5,127, forward strand.
TGCATCAGCCTCAATAGTTTCAACAAACTCCCCCTAGGCTGATGCTACTAAAACTATACTTCCTTCTTCAACTTTTTAGCTTCTCTTCAATTCTTGCCTTTTGTTCAATTCGGCAAAATGAAGGCTATCAATGAATCTTCTGATGTGTGAAGCTATCATGGAATTAGAGGGATTGGTGAATGGTCTCTCTGCTAACTCAGCAATATCAAATCTGCTTAAGTGTAGCAGAGAGGAAGCATTGAACCTGTTTACCTCTCCATTCTCCCTCTCCACAACAAAGTTGTAAGATGGTTCATCAAAGCTCCACTGGACTATTGTGTTCTTAGGAATGAGAGCAAGTTTGGCTGTCTGTCCCCATTCCTAGTGTCCAGCAGTCTTACCAATTTTGTTCTTAGCCTTTTCTCCTCTTCATTTAATGAATCAGAGCTTAAGACAAGAATATTGAGTGATTGGTGTAAGGTTTCTCGGGGTAGATCTAAGAAGGCATTTCTTGTGAGAGTGTTTGAGGATCTATCAATGTATTGCAATGTGATGAATCCTCCATCATAAGAAATGCTACTCACTGTTGAGCAGTTATTGAGCCTTATTTTAATCTCCCTAATTTCTTCTAAGGTTGGAGTTTTGGATGGTTCAGAGGATGATGTTGGTATTGTTTGGGTTTAGGGTTGTAGGATATGTAGTGAGGGTGGTTGTTGAGAGGCAGGGGAAGGTTATGATGGTATTGTGGATGGTGTGGGTTCAGGGATGTATGGTTCAGTGATGGGTTTGGTTTTGATGGGGAAAGAGAAGGGTATAGGATCAGTGATGGTTTCAGTTGTTGTGGGTAGTGGTTTGGGTTCTGCTTTGGGTTTCATCCTCTGTATCTCCTGAGATACTTCCTTCCTTCTTCCTAAGCGAATGTTAGCTTTGATATCACTGACATGTCGCTGTAGGGTCTTTTCTGACATGGGCCCAACTTGCCTGCCAGTGAAGCCATGTGCCCTGAGATAAGCCTTCATCCAGGCTTTATCTCCTACCTTCTTGGCAGCTGCAAGCTTAGCCTCTTCCTCTTTCTTCTTTCTCTCCTTCACTTTCTCCCTAGCATCTCTTTTTCTCTCCTTACTGATTTGTTCCTGATTTCTGTTGACAAGAGGCAGGATCATCTCATTCTCATAAGGACCCAGTTCCTCCTGAAAGTACCTCTTGAGCACAGGAAGGCTATCATATCCTTCCTCTTCTTCAGCTCAGCTTCTTCCTTCATCTTTCTTGCCCTCTTTTCTTTGGCCTTCCTTGCTGTTTCCTCTTTTTCTTTTTGAAGCAAGGTTACCTCTTCCAATTTGATAAGCTCATCAAGTGGGAGTAGTAGCATTTCTTCATTTGCTACTCCTAGGTTGATGAGTAAATCAATTGCCTCCATCCTCTTCTTTTCATTGATAGACTCCTGAGATGTTGCTGCTGCCTTGCTACTTGCAGCCAACAACTTCTCAGTAGGGAGTCTACCATTTCTTCTCAACTTGTTTAGCCTCTCATCCTCAAGAAGCTCCTCATCAGTCATCTTCCCTTACCTTTGTAATCATGAGGAGATGCTTCCTTTGGTGATTCTGGTCTCGAAGGTTGAGCTTTAGAGGACTGAGGATGAGGTTGAGAAGTTTGTCGTTGATCTTTAGGCATTTGCGGAAGTATAGGAGTTGTAAGAAAGTCCTCACTATTCACCTCAAAGGCTAGATCAAGAATGGCCTCTGTGAGAATCAGTTCATCAGACAAGGATGATAGTTCAACAATTACTTTCACAGCTGAAATTTCTGCTTTGGAAGAAACTGATGTTGCACCAACTATCCTAACTGAGGTAGTTGCTAGGCCATCAGTCTCTATTTCCCCTTCGAAGTGAATCTCAGGTTCCATAGTGATCTTAGGTTGACCAACTTCCACCTGAGTGGTAGGTGGTGCACTGAGCCTTTGAAGCTCTTCTGCTCCAAAGTAGGTTATGGCAACATTAGGAGATGGTTGTTCAAGTGATGTGCTCTTTAGGAATTGTGTGAAAAATTTGTGAAGGCTAATGAGCATCCTTAGATCCACTTGAAAGGTCAAAAAGGTGTTTATGGAAAGACAGTGGATGAGTGCTTTTGTATAGGATAAAGGGAGGATAAAGTTGTAAGAGTCATCAGAGATTGAGGTTCCTCAGAAATTTGAGGTTCCTCATGGGCTTGTTTCTGTATATTCTCCCCCTTTTTGGTAGCATCATCTTGAGAAGTAGATGAGCTAGAGGAAAAACTTAAAAAAACTTGAGTTGGTACATGCCTGACAGACTTCTCAATCTGTGTCTCAACTAATTTTTCCTTGAGATCTTCAATCTCAAGTTGCTGAGTGGCAGACCTGTTTTCTAGGATCCTAACCTTGAATTCAAGGTCGGAGACCTTAGAGAGCAGGTACTCAATAGTGAGTTTCAGCCTTCCCACATCTTCATGTGAAGAATCATAGGGAGATGAGATAACATACCATGTATGTACATCCTCATCACCAGTAATAGTTTCTTGGCGCCCTTGATACCTTTGCTCAAGGATATCTCTTACAGAGATGTCAATAGGCAAAGTTGCCGTAGAGTCACTCTCAATGATGTTACCACTATCGTGAGAGCTCAATGAGAGACTCTTATTAGTGGCAGCTGAGCCTATATGAGTCCCCTACACACCGGTGGGAGTCACCTCAGTTAATGGTTGCTGATGTGGGTCAGAGGTTTCCTTTAGCTCTGTTGATCTAGAGATAGGTGTGGTAGATCAACTTCATAGCCTTAAGAAAACATGAAATCCTCATCTGTTTGGGTTAAAAGGTCAGTGAAGGATATGAAAGGTATTCCTAATGACCCGGGACCTTGGTCAATATCTAATGACTCATAGTCAGTGATGTGGATGTCCCTTTTTGGTTGCTCACGAGAGTATTGTGACTCATCCTGAGGGCTTGAGATTTAGGTGATGAGCTCATCAAATTGAGACTGAGGAGACTCTAAACTGATATTGAGGTCAATAGGAGGGGAAGGTTGGACCTCAGGCTGAGTGGGAGCCCAGTGTGCCACTCTAGCCTTTTTGGGTTGAACAGTAGGGACTTGTTCAATCAGAGTAGATTGAGCAAGGGTTCGCTTGGGACGTCTTTAGTAGAAGTGTTTGATGGATAAGGAGGCCTTTTGGAGTGGAGTGGTGATTTCTGGTGTAGGTTCATCACGTATTGGTTTAATAGGGATGTCACCAGGAGCCATGGGCTCAAGCATACCTGGAAGCAGATGAGTGAACCTTCCAGTGAAGTTGGTAGATATCTTTTTCATCATTCGGAAGATACCGGCCGCATTTGACGTACTACTAGAATATCCTTGTATTCTAGTTTATCCAGGTTTAGTTTATAGTTGATGAAGTGCTGAATGAACCTAGGGTACATGTAGAATGTATTTTTGATAAGATTTGCCCTCAGTTATTCAGAACAAACCTGGAATAGTTGAACCTCAGGCCTTTGACCAATCCATGAACTAAACAGCTAGTTCATAGGGGATTTGATCCCAACCACCTGATTTGTTAGACAGACTATGAAGGATGATGTGTAGTAAGTACTTCCAGTTGTAGGAGAAGTTGAATTTGTATATTGTAGACTTACTAACATTACCTCCATATCCCATTTGAGTATAGGTGTCTTCCAAATCAGGCTTTGGAAATTCAGTTGGAGCCCTTGAATCATGAAGCTCCAAATGTTCCCTGATAGTGGTTTCACTGACCACTATCTCTTGTCCACGGACTCTCGATCGAATGACCCTCTCATTGTTAGTGACTTCATTTTGGCCATTTGTCCAAAAGTCAGACATATGGTTAGAACAGATGGTAGGGTTTATTGTGAGAGTGGGAAGGTAGATGGATTGTGTGAGGAACTAGATGATTGAGCAAAGTCACTATCCATAGATGAATTAAGGATAGCAACTTGGTTATGTTGTGGGTTAAGAGCCATTGTTTTGGAATTGTGAGAAGGAAAAGTTCTAAGCTTGAAAATTATAGTGAAAACAATATGCTTATGGTTTTGACAGTGGTAAAGAAAGTATAGAAGAGAGTTGGAGTCCTTTAAATATGAAGTAAAAATCAAACAGATAAGGTGAAATTACACTATGTGGCTTGATTTGACAGAGGCGGTAAGGATGTTTTATTCAAAATACCCCAAGAATCTTCTATAAGAGAGTTGGAATCCTTTAAATATGAAGTAAAAATCAAACAGATAAGGTGAAATGACACTATGCGGCTTGATTTGACAGAGGCGGTAAGGATGTTTTATTCAAAATACTCCAAGAATCTTCTATAAAATCTTACTTTTTACAGAGTGGGACCCAAATGTTTCCGTTACAATTTTTAAAGCATTCTTCCGACAACATATGCTTCCGAGAGAACTTTAAGGTTTCTCTCTCCTGACAATCTCCCGAAGCCAAATTTTGCTTCCGAAGCAAAATCTGTCATAAAGACTATTTTGCTTCCGAAGAGAAAATGTGGTTTCATAGAAGTATAAAATTTCCTTCGGAAGAAGATTGATTCATGATCAAGTTTTCTTCCGAAGCATAACTTATTGTCTTGATTAGAGGAATTTACCTTCGGAAGAAGATTAAAACTATCTTCCGATGGTAAATTTCTTTTCGGAAGAGTTTTTAAATTTTTTTTAGAAATACCTTTTGTAATAGGGCTTAAGTTGTAAATAGACACATTTGACTTAACATTCGTTGTGAAATAATTAGTCAAGGTTTATCATTCCAATAGCTGTAATTAAATACTTAAATCTTTGTTCATCAAAAGCTTTGGTGAACAAGTCAGCATATTGTTCATTTGAGTCAACTTTGACCAATTTGATCAGATTTTTCTATTAATATCTCTAATGAAATGATACCTGATGTCAATATGTTTTGTCTTAGAGTGCTTGACTGGATTTTTAGTTATTGAGATAGCACTCTTGTTGTCTATGTGAATGGGAGTCTCCATGAAGTTGAAGAAATAGTCTAGCATCTGATTTTGAATTCATAGCAGTTGAGCACAACAGCTAGCTACAACAATATATTCAGCCTCAGTAGTTGATGTAGAGACACATGATTGCTTCTTACATTGCCAGCAGATGATCCTCCCACCAAGAAATTGACATCCTCGTGAAGTGGATTTCTTGTTGATGTTACAACCACCATAATCACTATCCGTATAACCATATAGGTTGAAGTCTTTGTTCTTAGGGTACCAAAGGCCTAGTTTGGGACTTCGTTTGAGGTATCTAAGTATCCTTTTGGAAGTGATGAGGTGAGACACCTTGGGAGCAGCTTGATATCTTGCACATATGCATGTAGCAAACATGATATCAGGTCTGCTTGTAGTGAGATACATTACAGATCCGATAATTGCCCTGTACTGATGCTAATAAGTATCTTCCCCCTCGAAGCCAGGACAAAGATTATGATTTCTTTGTATAGGTGTCTTAGCCGACTTGCAGTATTTCATCTCAAATCTTTCTAAAATGTCCTTGACATATTTAGATTGATTTATGAAAAAGTCATATTCCATCTGTTTCACTTGAATTCCCAGAAAGAAATCCATCTTTCCAATAGAACTCGTTTCAAAATTCTTCCTCATGATGCTTTCAAAGTCTTTACACATTTGGTTATTTGAGGAACCAAATATAATGTCATCAACATAGACTTGAACAAACAACATGTCCTTCCCTGATTTTCTTATGAACAATGTCTTGTCTATGGTGCCTCTGGTGTAGCCGTTTTTCAGAAGAAATTGAGACAATGTCTCATACCACAGCCTTGGTGCCTGATGCAGCCCATAGAGAGCTTTATCTAGTTTTCATACATAGTGGGGGTGCTGTGGGTCTTCAAAGCCAGGTGGTTGACACACATAGACTTCTCTGTCAATGTTCCCATACAAAAATGCACATTTGACATCAAGTTGATATACGGTTAAGTTCTTGGATGCAACAAAAGCAAGAAATATTCTTACAACCTCAAGTCTTGCAACAGGTGCAAAAACTTCAGTGTAATCTATTTCTTCCTCTTGTGTGTATCCTTGAATTACAAGTCTAGCGTTGTTCTTGATAATCAAACCTCTATCATCCTTTTTGTTCCTGAATACCCAGTTTGTGCCAATGGGTACTTAACCAGGTGGTAGTGGGCACAGATTCCACACCTTTTGCCTTTTGAATTGAAGCAATTCCTCTTGCATTGATTCAAC